>JASANE010005887.1:0-30277 GCA_030248225.1 Trileptium ribeirensis | reverse complement strand
TACTTTATTCGTTCGTCCGTAATTATGCGCGTGTTTATATAATAAGTTCATTTACTTGTTGTGCCCATGTGTTTGCAAGGGATCAATAGTAGGTGATTGAATTAAAGAATTAAAAAGAAAGTGACTTTATTACAGATTTGATATTACAGATTACAGAGATTGCTCTCATGTCATTCTCGGAACTTGATCTGGACCCGACGTTAGACCACACGTAAAAGTTCAAACTTGCGATCACTAGCGATAGGAAGCCCTCGGCCGCTCATCGAGTGATAAACGGCAAAATACACAAAGTGTGCTCAAAACTAAAATCTAAAGTATCGAATATACTTGGGAGAAACATAAGCGACACAGTGCTTGTCGAAATGACTAAGCAGACTATGGAAAACAACAGTTTCCGAGCATTCAGCATATCTGCCGCGGCTCCGATGAACAGCGACTAGTTAACGGTCAGAATATGGAGGATGAAACCAGAATACTTTTCCAAACCAGAATTTACGGTTCCGCACTGAGAACGATACGAACGAAATAGCCTAAAAGATTCACCAACTTTGTATTAATCTACTCCTTATTATTTGACTAAAACTGCTTCTACTTACGGTAATTTATGCTGTTTTGCTATTTCAATATCAAAATGCGTACGCTAGGGAATTGCGATATTTAAATTTTTTATTTGTTCATTATATTATACGATGAGCTATGCACATCAGCCCACGACCCTGTGTTCTCTGAGAAATGAGAAAACTAGCTAAACTCATCACATATGAAGTTTGTAACTCATCATTATTGTTAGTATCTTATTTTACGCAGCAGTTTTTATACGGGTTTAAACGTATTTGGTTGTTGAATGACTAAAGCGCACCACCGACGTTTGCTGCACTTACTGGTTCGTCTACGGATCATAGCAAAATTTCACCTTTGTCCCGAAAAGCTACAAAATAACTTGTGAGTGCTTATAGCGACTCTATGTTCTGCCAGCAGGAATAACTTAGGCAGCACTTCGATGCATTAATATATCGGCCAATTTTCAGCGATTGTAATTACAGCAGGTTTCAATTCGACCAACTGCTCGTTTGCTAAAGTAAAATTGCAAAATCCATCGCCGCTTATGTTTAATACATGTGGTAAAGGTGAGAATTTCGGCCTAGCCGAGATCAATTTTTTGGTGTCTAGCCTAAACTTTCAACTAGCTAGATGATCCGTGCCGAGCCGACCAAATCTCGAGCAGAGCCGAGCCTGCAGTCGCCAAAAAAGCTCGAGCCGGCTCTGCTCGGCTCATCCACAAGGCTATATATACATTTAGAAAATTTTTAGCCGAAGAGTACCCGCATGGAAAAACACTGTTACTGCAAAAAAACTAAATTTGTCCATTTATCGGTGACAACATCAAGCTTTATTTTTTCAATAATTTCGTTGCATTCTAAAAAGTATATGAATGTAAGAAATATCAATTTTTTGTGAAAATAGGTCTAGCACTGGCTTCTGTGTATACCATATGAGTACATGTGAAGTCCACGTTGATTTATTCATATGCTGTAAACGAGAAAAAGTACTTCAAAAGTACCCGAGACGACAGTCTAACGATTTCATGAATACAGAGACAAGACATACTTAATGTATATGAAACCGGGTGTAAGGCTATTTTCGAAAGCAAAAGAGAACAATATTTACTGCTTGTTCAGTATTTCGTGTAGACACAACTATATAAAATTCCACTGCAACAGTAGAAAATTGTGGTATTTTACGCATTCTGGAGAATAATAGGCAGAGTCGAAAGGCCGAATTGGCTAGCGCAGTGGTAGTAGACACATGCAATTACATCATGGCAGCGTTGGAAAACGGTCGTTAAAGTCGTCGGCCATCGTTTAAAAATTTTCTGCCGCCGGCAAATTTCTGCCATCGCGAAAACCTGGTCAGTATCTGATCCGTTTCTGTCAATCGTCTACCCATTTACTGCTGCATAGCAAAGTAAATTAACACACACTACTGGAACTCTTTGATGTATAACATGACCTATATGACATGTTGTATGTAACCCGTGTTACACACGACATGTCGTACCTTCCCAGGGAAGACCGGCGACGCCCGAGGGGGGTACGAACCTCAGGAGTATAATCTTCACTCTCATTCCTATTATATGTTGAAATTATACACGAGGCGATCCCACCGGGAATATTACGGTTTTTATTGATCAGAAATTTAAAATATTCAGAAATTCTTGATCAGAAATAATTATTGTTGCAACAATGTAGAAATATGCAAGCAAAAACGTATTCTAATTGTTGCTTTTTGGATGAAAAATAATTAAATATTGTTGCAACAATGTCTGCAAACGTTATATTGTTGCTACAATAACAGCAAGCTGGCGTCGACGTAGCAATATAACGATAGTTCCGCTGTCATGCAATAACAGCAAATGTTGTTGTAACCGCAATATTTCTAGCTAGGGTTATTGACAGTGCAGAACAAACCAATGTTATCGTAACAGTGATGTTTTTACTTTGTGCTATTGAGAGTGCAATAGCATCCAATGTTATTGTTGCAACAATATTTTAGCTTGTGCTATTGATGATACAATGTTTATATCAACGTAACGCCACTGCAATATTGTTTTGATACAATATTATCACTACAATAGCTTACGGTGTGCCATTCGTGCACGCACATATCGGTGAATTATGCATTACATACGACATGTCGTACGTAACACTGGTTACGTACATGTCGTATGTAACACTGGTTACATACGACATGTCGTATGTAACATTGGTTACATACGACATGTCGTGTGTAACACGGGTTACATACAACATGTCGTATGTAACACAGCTACATACGACATGTCGTATGTAACAAAAATTTTTGAATAGATGGGTGCATTATTTTGTGAATCAGCAATAATATAATCGTTGAAAACGACAACAGGAAATGACAGAAAATTTGAAGTCAAGTTATAAATTTTAGTCCCGATTGTCTCGGCAACGGCAACCAGCGGAAGGTGCCATGAGGAGAGTGAAGTAAAGTCATGAGCGAGTCATAGTCAAAATTCGGTAACTATTATGATAAAATTGTACAAGAAATTAATGTACAGCTTGCTTCTATATGAACCCACTTCAGTATAGCTCGCATAACAAGGACTTGGTCGAAGTAGTTCCTCCAAGACTTAAACTAATGATAAGAAATTGTTTCACCACTGGAGTCTTTAAAACGTGGATAGGATCCAAATTCAGTACACTGTAATCAACGAAGCTCGGAGTACATCTAGCCTCTGTAGGCACAGACAAATTTCAACTGACAGCGAGTTACAAGGAATCCATACGTTGATTCTCGAGTAATCTGTCGTTCACATTAAGCTACGTGCACATACTGCACACGGTTACGCAAAGAACGGCAATGTTCGTTACACTACGGTTGTCGCTACAATGTGACTTCGATCTTATTTGTCGCTACAAGCTTCGTGCTACAGTTGGCATTTTTAACGACGCCGGTAGCAAGCATTGCAATTGACGTTACGCGGCGGCTGGTTACAACAATGTTTAAAATTGCGCGCCTGGTATAACCTCGATAACGGTTGCCGCACGATGGTGTAATCAGGACTAAGATTTTTGTACTGCAGCTGTAACGGAAATTTTAGCAGTTGCACAACAGCGTAACAGTAGATGAGAAAACGCACGCCAGCTTTGATACATAAACAGAGATTTTTGAACGCTGGTGTAACGAGCAGCTAAATCTTTAAACAAATGTTTATCAAAACCAAGGTAGCTGCACCATGCGTAACAGCTACCGAAGAAAATGTAAATCTGGACAACAGACTGCTGCACAAAATAAGGAATAAACGAAGGGTGGATGTTCATTAATGCTGTTAAGTATTTCTGTTCAAGATCTATGGACAGTGATTTCGAATGTTTATCATAAACACGTCAAACTAGAGGGTGGGTCAAGCACGATTGCAAAGCGACCCGTATTGTTGCGAGAAAGTGACGTTCGAACGAATCAACGCGTCATTTTTGCGAGGAAAAACAAGGTTACTTTAACTATACCATAACGGCATTTGTTCGCGCAACCACAGAGGCTAAGCTAAGCCTAGTACTGTTACGTTGCTTATTTTCCTGAAAATTTCTAAATCCTGATAACCAACATCAAATACCCCACACTTCCACTTTCTGTCCGAAATCAGGTATCTAGCCTGGTTTTTTGGACTTAACTTGTAACCTGACAACCTTTGCCATTCCCTGTCTTCCCATTGATATATCCAAGATGTCCTAATGCGCAAATTTTAATAGTTATCAAACAATCGCAGTTTCTTACTTTTTGGTCTTTACAGGAAACAATAAAAGGTGTGCCTAGATATGGTGCATAACCACATTACAGATCTCGATGGAATTCATATTTTGGTTCTGTTTTTGTTTGAATATTAAAACTCAAACTTTTGGGGATTACAGATGAACGTTAAGATAAATACTCTGTGTTGCATTAGCCCATTAAGTGCAGCTCGTTTGTGGTAAGTCCTTCAAGAGGGAAGTAACTTATAAAATTCGCTATGCTATCTTTTCCTAATAAAATCCATAATTACCACCATACATGCACAAATTAATACATATTGAATAACACGTATTTTGTTCTGTTGCAAAATATATTTGTCCTTAATTTCACTATACCACGCAAATGTTTAGTTTATATACAAACTCCAATAGAGCCGACCTATCATCAACCTGTACGAACTCTCTTTGAGGTACATCTTCGTATATTTTCTTGTTCCAAAGTTGCATGGAAAGTATCAGCTACATGAACATTCAAAACTCCATTGGGTTGTTGCAAGAATAGTAATCACTGACAAACTCCAGACTTAACAAACCCATTGCGTTTTGCTGTCATGGTAGCCAGCGAAATTTAGAGTGATGATACGCCTACAATATGTTATATTCGGTTTCTGTTCACTGGCAATAGAGTTCTTTTGCAGCATGGTGTTTACAAAATAAGATATAGCTTTTACTGAATTATTCTAGATATAATTGTACAAGAAAAATACACAGATCATCAATACAACAGAATGTTTATGGTTCATTGATAAAATTTTTATTTTTCTTCCGCACCGGAAATCCAGTTTCTACCCATTGCGTGGCCAATGCTTTTTGCAACGCGTCTGAGTGTTTTTCACTGCTGTTGCTCAACAATCGTGTGAAACTGTTGGGTTAGTAACATAGTAAATCATTAATATATAAAACATGCTCGTGCCCTTTGAAATTACAAAAGTGCTGCAATATTCCACGTTTGTTGATAACAATAAAACACACAACCGTCCTATTCAACCAACTATGGAATATTGAGATAGGATAAGTGGAATGAAATATATCCATGGCATTAAACGTTTTTCACGACTACAACAGTTAGGCAACAACTAATTGCTTTGACTTTGCGAACCGTTGTACCAACACTCAGTCACACTCATACATATACTAGCTTACATGATGAAGTTGTCGTTTCCTGCTTACCCTTGAACTTTTCATGGGGTATTTGCTGCCTACAGATTCTTTGTTGTGGCACCGACTAACATCCAACTCCAAAATCTGATGCAGGCGGAGCTAAAACACACATCAGAGTACCCTAAAGGATGTAGTCGATACAAGGTCAAACTACAAATACTCCCGCGGAACATTGGACGAACTCCCTTCATGCCTTCTGGAGTAGCACGATAAACTACACATCATCGAATCCAACGTATCCTTTGCAAACAGTCAATACGATCTGGACAATAGCTAGGAAATAGTATAATGGCTAGTGAGCGTGATTTGCAGTCGAGCGTTCCGGTGGCCTATAATTGATCATCGATACATTAAATACAAATTAATTTTGGACGTAAAATATTAAAAATAGAATAGGAAGAACATATCACCATCCGATTATAGTATAAAGTATAAAGGTTGCAATAAAAGCTGGCTATTTATACAATGTCATAAATGTGAATTTTCCAAACACTGACTAATTTAATTTGGTAATTTTAATTAAATATTGAAAATATTTAGTTTATATATACCATTTTGACTTTTCACATTTTATGGTGTGTCTCATTTAATTCACTGGCTACTACGATATTTTATGTTGATCTTAGTGGCATATAAATGTTCCCCAAAGGACCCTTATCTTTTCCTACAAGTGTCCAGCTTCCCTCCAACAACGTTTTCCCCATGTGCACAGTATGAGTGCGTCACAGCTATTTTTATGCTCACCGCTGTGCCACGTCGACTGAATCCAGCCAGATAAGTTTTCTTTCCGTGGTCTAAAGCCTAAATCAGAGGAATCCCACCCATCCCGCACTGAGAACCACTCGTACAACATTATAAATGACGTGCTGCACCATAAGGGTAAACTTGGCCCACGTGAAATTATGTACGTGTATTTTAGCTACATATCGATTCTACTCTAATTATATTTATGTAATATTCAGAAACCTTACCTTCAATGCGTCGAGTAGGAAAAGTAAATGCAATGTTCCACCGATGTAAAAATCACGCTCTGACGAACATCCAGGCATATGTTTTGATCATACTTCTGGGCCGTGTCAACTGTTGCAAGGTATATAGTGTAGTTTTATGTGTTGCGATTTCAAAAAGTTATGGCCATCGGGCGCTAAGTTGTTTTCGGCGTACTTAATATTAGAATGAAACATTGGTGGGCAAAAGTATACATGTGCGCAACCTAGGTCTTTCCTAGATTCCGCCCGCAGGAAAATTGACAAATTTGGCCCTGCTGAACCATAAAATATCTATTTCGGTCGTATTTTTGGCAAATTTTTTTGATTTTTTTGGCTTAGCAATGCACTGCCGTTTTGTACCAAAAACATTTCAACAATTTTTTCAGTAAATATTTAATTTTGTGTTTAAATAGGCATGAGCGACATGAATCCATTGTTGTGGTTCGAATGATATATACCATTCGAAATATATAGTATATATATGATATATCTACTTAAAAAATCAAGTTTGTTGTACCAACAGTAACCGAAAAAAATCGAAATAAATTGCCATAAATACGACCGAAATGAATATTTACTGAAGTTCCTAGTCGCTTTATGGCACCAACATATCCTGCTGTACCTTTAGGATATTGACGATTTCGGAACGGAGTATAATTCTAAGAAATGCAAGTTGAAGTGTGGGTCTATAGATAGTAGTGTATACCGAAATCCACAGGTCATTATGGGTATTTACAGGTGTTTGTTACCGCAAAATTAATGTAATTCATGCTATATACCCACCACTTTACAGGAGGCAACCACGCGTGCCAAAGGCTCGAGGAAACCATTTTGGTGAAATTGACAAAATCTGGTGGAAAATATATAAAAAAATTGACACGAATTGTAAAAATAGAAGCAAATTTTAGCATAAGTCCAGAAAATTATGAGAATCTAAAAATTTTAAAAATTTACCCGCCCTGACTTACCCCACCCCGTTCACGGACTCCCATCCCACGCCGAAACAATTTAATCCACCAAACCGACAGAGCTCGGACGCCTAAAACGCATACTTCGGTAGATACAAAATTTTATCCTAAAGTTTATATCCCTACATTGTGTATAGAAAATACAAAAGTTGCCAGTTTTCTTCAGTATCTACCTTTCTTGAGTTAAATGTTATGTATCCTAAAACGTTGATTGTGGATGGTTTAAAGTTTACATTTAATTGAAGCCTAAAGCGGGAGATAGCATCAAAAGTCAAATAACTATTGTCAGCTGCTGTTTTGTTTGTGAATATACAAAGCCTTCAGAACATTGTATTCATACCACACAGTCTAGATAGAACCGAAGTGATATTGATAAAATATACAATGAAGATACCGAAGCCAGCCTGGGATGGGCCCTTATTAGGTGAGCTACGTCAGTCCATTCTTCTATCTATGATATTAACTAGTATTCCTGATCTTTTTGACAGCTTCCTAGCTTTTAATTAATTTCTAAATGAAAAGAATGACGATAATTGAACAAACTCATGGGTAAACGACCTGCCGCCTATAAATAAGGTCTGGCATTCGTGACGAGGTAACTGTCAAACCGTGTTTCGCCGGCACAAAAACATTAAACTTGTTCAATGTGATTTTACAAAAAAAATAAAACTGGATTAAGTATTTTTGCTTCGATCTTACGTTGTAGCGGTAATCAAAAAATGAATGATACATTGCCGGATTAATGCGTTTAAGGGCTTGAAAAATGTCGTGCATACAAAGGGCTCAACCAATTAGTATCTGTCGCATTTTTATGCGACAAACACGTTACAGCAATTGCTGAAAACAAGTATGACCACTACGTTGTCGCCGGAACTGAGTGCGCTGCATTTATTGCATGTTGTGAGCAATTTTGCCTTCGCACTGGACACACTGTGCAGAGTGCATTATGTGTCGGTGCAACGTACGATACTGCAAAGAAGAGCTGTGAATGCTTAATGGATGTAAGCAAGTTACATCTGAAACAGGTTCAACTTAAAGTTTTTTTTAAAATATGCTAAAGCAATGCGTTAGGTGATTTCAACCGTCAGCGAAGCGACTAAAATGGAGCATCAGTATTAACATAAACAGGGCTGTCAATTTTGCAATTTCGCAGAAAATAACAAAATACAAGAATTTTGTTACTGCTGTTTGTATAGTTGCGATAATGCAGCAAAAAAGATTCGCATTATAGCAGATTCCTGCTGTGCGAAAGATATCAGTATAATCAATGTTTTGGTATAATACAGGACTCACTGTTACTTGCGTGGTTCAACCATATGTTCTTTTAGAAGTGGGCAGTACAGTTACTCTATATATGCAGGTGTTGCCGTGGTATTGACTACAGAGCGGTGATACTATTTATCAATTATTTGCATCAATTACATTGTCATGATATGTTCTACAAATTAACTATATCGACATAGTTGTACCCACAATCTCAATGCTAGCGTCATGTTGCTATCTGCAAAGTCGTGCGACATGATATAAAATATAAAGTAGTGACATAACCGTGACAGCGGCTATAAAGGTCAGTGATACTGTTAGAATGAAATATCTAAAAGCATAAAAACACTGTCTACGAAGTGTCACCATTGGCGGATTCAGTACTGGGGCAAGCGAGGGGGCAGCCGCTTCGTCGTAGTACAGACATATCACGCAAACGAGAAATAATCAATGCGGAAGAATATTAAAAATGGGTACATTGTAAGTGGACGTAAGCTAAATTTTAATTCAAAACTACGAGCTAAATTGACATGAGGTCAGAATATTAATTCAAGAAGAATTTAGCAGGTAACTCGAGATTCTGAGGTAACTATTCTAACTCAGACGTGTTGTTGAAATTAGTGAGTTATGCACAAATCTAAGTCAGGAACTCTGACTTGTATAAAACTGAGACACGCCGAATTAGTTTTCGAAATCGGAGTTCCTGAGTAAAATTTTTGTATTTAACACAGACTAAGATTAACTCAGACTGAATTGTAACTCAAGCCTGAGCTACGCGCTAACCCAACAGTTTGAGTTAACTGAACTTATTCAGAAATGGTCAGATCAGGTTTCAGGAAAACAATGCAACGATGTTGAGTTAAACTTAAATCATACAAATTTGCAGTGTACTAGTCGATAAATTGCGGTACAAAACCCTCCTCCTGCCCTAAAAATTTAAACAAAACCGCCACTCCCCCTCAGCAATTTCTGTTCCGCCACAGTTTCAGTCATCAGCAGTTATATATACTAGTGGTACATATGTTGGCATCCTTGGGTGTCCCAACCTAAGTTAAGCCTTTGTACTATCAAGTTAGTTTCATAATTACGTTACATTTGTTTCGAATGCACAATTTCTGTTTTATTTGATAGAAATAATAGTTTGTGCATTACAAACGCATAATTTCATCCTGAATTATAAGACTTGGACATTTTTGAGTTTAACTTAAAACACAAACTGCTGGTAACGTTACAATTTCTTAGGCAGACCTTTCTGAACCGTACAATATGGCTTCATTTAAATTGCTTCATTTAAATTTTTCTATATTACCAACATTTTTATAGGGTCAGAAGCAGTAAACACAATTCCAAATTATCGCTTTTCAGTCTTCAAATTAATTTCAGCTTGACTAAGGTGTTTTCGAATGGTGCATTGATTGTATATATAAGGATTTTCTATTTTAGTAGTTGGAAATTGCAAGGTGACGCCTGTCAAGTGCCTGTTACCGTTATAACATTAGCACTTGAAATGTTGACGTTTTACAAATCATTCAATTGGGGAAGTATGGGTTTATAGGACGTATTACAATTGTGCTAAATCCTAGAAAACTAAGTAAATATCAACAACAAAAATGATCAAAATATGCAAGGCGTCAGCAAAGTTCTCAGTTTTATTTTATTGTATATGCAGAAATGAACAAAGCCACAATAAATTACACGGATGTTGGTAACCCCGATGACATGAGCACTGAATTTATATATACTGCATTATTTCTTTATATGAGAGACTTACGTGATACAACTGCCACAAGTAAGTGAGCTGAGGTCGTCAACGCTATGATGGCTTGATGTTGGTAACCCCGATTACATGAGCACTGAATTTATATATACTGCATTATTTCTTTATATGAGAGACTTACGTGATACAACTGCCACAAGTAAGTGAGCTGAGGTCGTCAACGCTATGATGGCTTGACGAAATTGTTCTAACAAGTATCAAAATTGGCGTGATAACGGCAAAATTTGGTCTATTTAAAGTTGTAACGATTGTTGGCTAACTCATGGTTCCCAACATGAGGGATGCAGCCAAATGGTTTATCTGTATACAAATACCTTAAACAAATACACTTTAAAGAAAATTCAGTCATATTTCTCTACTGTGTTGTGAAACACATACGCTGCGACAAAATATTGCTGGCTTCAGATTGTGATGTAAAGCTCCCGTAGAGTAGAGAAGTAATTTTATTTTGCTAATTGAAACGCAAAAATTTTTAATTATAATACTGAGGATCTGTATGTTTATGTTTGAGCACACGAACAGCAGAGATCGAGTAGATGTTTTGTCAAATTTATAGTTAAAACTTAATAGTAAATATAAATTTATATTATGGGATTTTTAGTACATCTGCATGCAACCATATAATCCTACCAGTTGGTGAAATTAATAAACCTCTTATTTAATTTTTTGATCAGCATAATTATAGATATCTTAATTTTGGTAGACGGTATTGCAGGAAATGTAAAATACGTATTTTAGAATCTATATCAAATGAAGAATTTTATATGGCAGACATTCACCGCATTAATTATTGTAATCCAAAGAGGCGACTGCATTATGCAGCATCTGGAGTTTTGTTTTTTAGCAACCGTGCTTTAAAGAAATTTGTGACAAACAAGTTTCGAAGATAAGAACCGATGATAGTAGAAAATGTTACGCATTTTACATTTGCTGCGATAGCATATGTCGGCTTAGTAACAAAATACCATCGACAATGGTTTGCTACGGTTCGAATTATGCACAGTCAGAGAAAGAGTGCCTCTGTCGAGAGAGTTCTTCTTTTATTCGGTCAGACGTGGTAAGTTTCAAATTTTCAATTTGGAAATAAGAAAATGCTGCTTAAATTTTAGCAAAGACGAAATCATTTTCACAACACTCAAATTATTTTAGATGTGACCTAGATTCAAACACTTTCCTTCTGTACGTAGCATATATAATGGTGATATCGATTTCAGCGTTATATATTGCTATTAATTCTCCCAATAGTCCTAAGGTCGAATTTTTTCGTTCCTAAGAAAAGAAAGCAAAAAACCTTACGCTAGCGAACTCGGGTTACAAAGCTATACCGTCGGCTTCCTAGGTACGCTGCTTTTACGATTTCGACTTTCTCCACTGTGAAAAGTAGGTCATAGCTCAAACCATAGGAAACGGTTAGCTTAATAGCTCACAGGCAGGCTTTCTAGAGTGTTCGGTTTGGATTATTTCGGTGGCATGCGTTTCTATTGCGCTGTATGAATATTAGAGGTCCCCAGGAAGAGTCAAACCCAATGCATATGTGTGGATAATGAGACGTTTTCCTATTTTCCCACTAAAATCCTGAATTTTCACAGTCGCCTGTGTTCGCGTTCTAGCAATTTATACTGAAATTAGAACTGCGAGCTCCAAAATATATCCATATGTGTATAGTAATACAGTTTTTATTGTTGGCAGCGAAAACGTCTTTTCAGACGGAGCTGCCAAGAAACATTGTGAATGCATAGTCATTAACACATATGTAGATCAACACCACAACAATTTCCTTTACTTAATGTCGTGGCTAGCTATGGCCAGTGTGTAAAATATAAAATCACAAATATTACATACTAATATATAAGCGGACCAAGCATGTCGGTACTTAACACGAATAGACAACAACTAGTGTTTACACAAATTTTATCAAATACCATGGCTGAGTCGAAGTGCATCTGTCTATACCCGAGCTAGACGACCCAGCCAAAACACGGCTACCAGTCCTGTATGCTTATTTAGCACCAGCTAATTTTCATGTCGGATGACAGAAAATTAAACGAACTACATAAGATCCTTCTGCACCACTCATGGACAACCCTGTTTAGCAATAAACTGTCACAGAAATTACACCGAATTCTGTCCATCTAGGTCTTTCATAACTAATGAAGTCTGCAGAACTTCTGTTAATAACAGGATAATCCAGTGTCCACCTAATTCTAACGAACGAAGTATTGATTTGGAAAGTTTTATGACAGTGCGAGAATGGAGAACCCGTCCATTTAAGCCCAGCTATACAGTCAATGTATCGAAAATTCTGATAGGAAACAGCAGAAGCCTTATCAAAGTTGTTGCCGGCCTGTATTGAACGTCTGCAAGTTTATCCAGTTCTGGAGACCTGACGCTTGCGAAATACAAGCAAGTCGTAATGTTGTCTAAACAAGGTCGAGCAACAAAAGAAATTTTAGGGCACAGTAAAAGCTGCGTCCACATAAAGTCAAAAGAACTAATACATAAGCGAAAACGGAAACATCATCATTAGCTGACTAGAAATGGACTTAGTCAAAAATTAGAAGCGGCGGCAAAAGTACACGAATACAAAAAGATAAAACGCCTTATAGTATTTACAAATTCACATGCTCAATAGCGTCGATTTGGATTTACTAGATAATGTGAACAGCTGCAGCAGTTCAAGTCGGGTGGAACCATTAAAATACTTTTTCTTATAGCAACGTTACATTTATAAATTTCAAATTTTACGAGTCCTAAAAGTGGCACAAACCGATGGTCGCTAATGGCTGGGCTATTCGAAACACAATATTCGTAGCTTTAACAAAAACGATGCGACATATGCCCTACGACGTTCAAATGCGCTGGTGATGAAAATATAGCGAAATATCTGCAAGTGTCACGGAAAAATAAATCTAAAGGCTACGTCAGAGCACCTGTACCCCACAGATAATTGTCAAGTGCTTAAACGGAATCAAAACTAAATATACCGTAAATGTAATTTTCCGTGAAATTTGTGTGATTATGATGACGGACCCAGAAGTTTGTGACGTGGGCGGTTTTGACTAAATTCTTGGCACTCTTCGGGTTTGGGGGGAATCAGACAATTCTCGGAGAATGAAAATCTTACTATGTTTCAACTCAGCTAGATTAGCTGAGTTCGATGTTATTAATCTTAGCCATATTCAAAAAAAGATATCCATTTTAGGATATTAATCACTAAATATGGCAGCCAGAGTTCGTCCTCGAGCTACTCGTTATGCTATTATAAATCGAGATAACCTAATCATTATTTAGGATTTGACAAAACTACACGTCACTTATACGGAAATGATTCCAACACCGTTGACTATGACTGAACCATTGCAATATTGGCCCGATATAACAGCCGTATTTGTAATTGTAACCCGGATCAGCCGATGTACATGGCAGAGCGAAAAGACTTAGCACGTAGCGATAACTATGAGTGGCAACGCTACAACCGCAGAGCTGAAACAAGTGCTCTATTCGCCAAAATTCCTCCTTTTTTAATCATAACCTACCTCTAAATAAAATACTAATTATAATATTTGGTAAAATCGACAATCTTCATCATAAATAGATGCAAAAACAAACTCGCGTAAAGTGCGGAAACAGCCACAGACTGGTACAGCTACTACACGATGTCGCCGTTGCGTACAAGAGAGAAAATTGGCAAGCCATAATGCGCGGTTGTATTAATTTATATGTCGAAATTGACGAGTCCATATTTTTCCGACAAAAGTATAATCGTGCGCTCCGTGGCCGAAAGCACGGCTGGGTCCTGGGCACGACAGAACGCCAGTTTAGAAATTGCCTGCACTTCAACGCACGTAACCACGATTAATGTCATTATTCCTCTGATTTATCAGCACCTCCAGCCTGGCAGCTGCATTGTTACTGACAGTTACACAACGTACGTCAACGGGTTCTTTTCCATTATCCCCCAACCCACGTTTGCCCGAAAATGATCAGATTCTGGAAATTTTGGTTTTTTTGTGATCCTCGAAACCTTCCCTGATCACTTTCAACCAAAAAATCGAATTTTTAATATCTCAGATTTTTAAGTCCCAATGGAAGCCAAAAAATTTTTTTCTTAAAAATTGGATTTTTACTCACCATTCGACGCATCCTGACGAGATGGATCGATTAACGGGATCCGGTAACCAAATCCTAAGTTATGGCCAAAAACTATCGAAGGCTGAGAGGCTCAGCAATTGAACAGTTTTTGGTCATAACTTAGGATCCGGTTACCGGATCTTGTTAAAAATAACACCATTCGATTCAGCTCAAGACCATTCAAGATGCGTCCAATGACAGGTAAAAATCCAGGTTATTCAGTGTTTATGAACGAGTTTAATTTAAAGGTGATGTCACAAACATATCGATGCTACAGCTAAACGGTTGGTTTTCGCGAACGAAACCCACTTAATTGAAGTTCAGCATATTTCCATTGTCCAAAATTTCGGTATTTCCCTTAGTTTTCTCAAACCCAAAATGTCTTTGTTTCAACACAGAGCAGCGCATTCACGAACACTTTTGCAATGAATCTAAATGGACCAAAACCATTCATTAATAATTTTTGTGCGTAATTGCAAAATTCGTCCATTTGTATTCATACAGAGGGCGGCAGCGGAGCCACACTGTTTGATTATTTTTCGCCATATAAAAGAGGCCTTTGAACTCAGGAAGGACTCGGGAATTTTCGAATCGGAAACATAGTCGGTGCATAGGCGTGCATTACTTTACGCGTTAGTCCAGTTTATGTGCATACACTACGTAGCATTCAATGTCCACAGTTAGCGAATGTAAACTTGCGGACCATGATGTACTGAAGCAATTTCATTTGTCTACGCATACATTTTCAAGCCACATGGGTACACCTACCCGGGTATTAAGTATGTTTAATGTTACCTAAAATATATTTTCCGCCGACTAAGCGGAAAATTATTTTCTTAGCTTAAGAAATATAGCATATGGACAAACACATTATTCACAAAAAGTCCAGGATGTAACAGCCCGAAGTTTTTTTTAATCCCCTTTTTTTTTTTAGCTAGATATAGTTGGGATTTTTTGGGTCTTTTTTTTTTTTGACTTGGATTTTTTGGTGGGGCAGGTTTTTTTTGTTATGTTTTTTAATTTTTTAATTGTTTTTGTTTGGTTTGTTTTTATAGAGTCCCGCTCCTCCTATTGCCGAACTTCAAAGATGCAAAATTAGGCCATAAGGGCCTCAAAATTTAGCGTATAAAGGGCGGTCGGATACCGGTCTTCTATAGATGATCGGGAGGAGAGGGAGAAGAAATAAAATGGTTCTGTATTTCATGATATGGTTAAGTGATAGGAGAAGTGGGGAGTTGTGATTTTTTTTTTCTTTTTTATTTTGTATTTTAATTAATCACTTTTCGTTTTGGATTATTTTAATTTATATTTATAATATTTTTTTTTTTTTTTTTTTTATTTTTAATATTATTTATATATATTTTTTTTTTTATATTTATCTTTATATAGCGGACGCCGCGAAAAGCCAAGAAGAACCCCACGGCGTGATCTTCTACAGAGATTCGTGTATATGTGAAAGAGCGAGAGTTTGCGAACAAAAACACGCAAAATTAGGCCATAAGGGCCTCAAAATTAGCGTATAAAGGGCGGTCGGATACCGGTGGGGGGTCTACCCGGGATCTATTGACGTGTTATTGATAAATGTATTGAATAAAATAAATGCTATACTTGTGTTATAAATGTGTAATCACGCTCCACCAACCCGAGGTGCGCGGGGTGATTACGCACCAAATCTGATCCAAAACCTTACGGTGGAGGTATCCGATCGAGCCCAGGGTCACTGTCAATTCATAAATGATAACGTTATGTCATTGTATAATTGATTTGTATTGGAAATCGGCACGGATGCGTAATCGGACGGGCCGGGGACAAGGGGAAAGATTTCACGATTCTATTCACAATTTGGCCTAACACTTTTGTCGATCAGGTCCCCTAGGTTCGATTCGGTGCGCAGCCGTGGACCGTAACGTATATATATGTATTTGCTATTTGATCCAATAACGTATCCCGTGTATGTGTCCGGGTGTCAGGACGGATCGGGGTGTTGCGCGAAACTCTCACGATAAAAATGCGTTTTGAGCTTTCTAATATCTTGGGGACCTGGAAAGATCTATCCTGACACGCCGGACAAGGAAAACTGTTATTTCATTAGTATTCTAATTCATGTATGTTTTAAGGGACGTTTTGAGTACGTGGGAAGAAGGATAAAGTCGATCTAATGTGACTGAATTTTCATTTTAAAAGGGGTATCAGTAAATTGAAATTTTGGGGGTTTTTATTGATCTCAAACAAAAAAGGGAATATTGAACTATCATCAGGAACCTATAAGGCTTCAAAATTGTTCCCTCGGGTCAACTTACTCCCAACCCGTAAGTACTTATGGACCCCCGATCCCGCGTTTAAGCTCTCAAACTTTCGGGCCCTAAACCACCGCATCCTAAACCAAAACTTCTTGATTTTTCGAGCCCCGTACCTTAATTGGGTCCTATACTAATCATTTCACAAAAAACCGGGGCCACCCGCCTCAACGGACCTTCACGGGAACCCCATAACTCAATCGGGACCCAGAATTTCCCTATCGTGCACGCATTTATCTGCTTTTTACGGGGCTCCTAGGGTACTTACACTAAAACTAAGGTTCTCATAAGTAGGCGACCAGCCAGGGCATGGATATGATCCCGCCCCCGGCCGCCTACTTCTTTCCGTTCCTGAAATATGAGCAAAAAACAATAAAAATTTTACTGCGAATAAAGCGCCCGTAGCGCTGATATATTTTCCTATTCTCGAAAACCTCGCGCCGACCAGCGCGAGGTTCTGTCTTGTTTACGTGCATTTTGGCACGTTTCGGCCACTGCCCAGTTAAAATAGCATCGACGACTTTGTTGTTATTGTGGTGCCATTGCCGTAAGTGGTCTTGCCGTTGTGTACGTTGTAGCGATTTTAAGGTTTTGAAAATAGTTACGAACGTGGTATCAGTGTGTATATTTGAACATATTTTATGTTTGTCGTTGTTGTGCAGATTTTTTCGGCTAAGGACATTAGCGCTTTGAAGTTTGAAATTTTAAAATTTTAGGACCCAAGGGCTGCAAGGGGGGGGCTGAACCTAGTATAAAAGAGCTGAGCCCGATTCCCCGATCGGAGCCAGTCGATATGTGTCTTTTAAGACTTGGCGGTTGTCGCCAAATTAGGAGTTTGAATTCTTAATAGGTTTTTGGTTTTTTCTTTTCGGTTTTTCTTTTGCTATACCAGGGCGGGTTTCTCACCGTACCCCTACGGTGGAGAGCCTCCCCTGGGATTAGGATTTTCATAACCACGCCAGGGCCGCCCTTTGCGGACGTTGGAGCGTCGGAAGGATGCTCCGCGCGCCCGTAAAGGTCGGACCCCGCCGAAATTCACAAAACGCATAGAAAACTGTTTAAAATTTCACTTGGTCACGTTTCGACTGGTTCCCCGCTCCTCGGACGTTTTATCTCTTTCACAGGTCCGAGGAGTGATTAAAATTCGTACGTAACATAGGATAAGGAAGATTTGTTCGTACGTAACATAGGATGAGGAAAATTTTGTCTGCGAATAGACCTGGTTAAGAACGGTTTCGAAAGTGTTCAGCCAAAACTTATAGGTGGGGGACGCAGCCGGTTGGATCCTGTTTGTACAAAATCGAGCTACAGCGTCGAATCCTCATTCGTTCGCTGTGTTCCCATTTCTTTTGGTTAATTTGCGATGCACACGGCCGCGGACCCGCCCATGAAAATTTATGAGAAGCGCTTGCTGAGTAGGGAGCAAAACGGAGACTGGAGCTGGCAGGGGGCTAGATTGTTTTGCACTTTGGTGGGGTGTGGTTTCTCTAACCGTGCAACTACGGGGAGAATCTACGTCGGCACCGACTCCCAGAGCTCTCTGGGAGTGAGTTGAAATTGGTCGGGACTTTCGCTGGCCGCTCCAGTCGCCGCCGAAAATTCCGTAAGGTTATTGGACCAAATCAACACGAGGTCTTCCTCGGAAAATTGTCGTGATACTCAGCTGTTTCAGATATCTCGTCGGGTTAGTCCAGTCAAAAATTTTAGGACACCGCGGTTTGGAAAAATAAGCTTCGGTTCAAAAAGGGCTTAAGCAGGAGTGATTGGAGCATCGTTTCAGAATGGGCTGCAAATTGTATCTCAGGGTATCTTGCAGGGTACCCGACTTAAATTGTTTATAATTTCCATGTTGTAAAATAGGTGCCGTACGCCCCAATTGGGCGGTGTTTTAATGTGTGACTAATACGAAAAGGGGCTCAACAGTAAACGAGTTGAACCGTGTCCGATTTATTGAAGCAGTTCGGAGCTTTGCTTTGTTTTCTGACCTCGGCAATGTTTTTATAAATAGTATGAGCCTAGTTCTACAAGGATTTAGAGCCGAAGCGAGACTTACGTTATAGCGAGACAGTCATCCTCCTCCCGGCGCCCTGCAGAGTCAATTCGCTAACGCAAGTTTGCTCACTTCTCCGTTTTCTAGGCTCGAGCGAGCACCCCTTTGCAACCCGCATTCTGTCCACGTTTTGTACTAATCTCCTGGAACCCTCACGCAGTGAGTACTCTGATAGTAATTGCCGCCCTGCATTACCCACCCCAATAGGTAGAACTAGTAATTATAGGTGAAACATCCAAGGTACTGGGGCCCTCGCCTCAGTGCCCCGCGTTATCATAAGTAATCAGAACTTAGAGTACACACCTCGACTAGCCCTTTAGGATCTGTGCGTGCTTGTAGTCTAGGTTTCAAAACAGTAGTGCAATGCCCAAGATTAGAACCGGGACAAGGTGCATAGGGACCCACCAACGGGGAAAGTCACTAGGATCACGCTAGGACCAGAGAACCCCGCTTAGGGGATTAAGTGGAATATGAGGGAAAGGCGAGTCAGCCTTATTACCTGTGAGCAGGCCTAGGGGTTGACTCTCCCTCGGGGGACCTCATACCGCTAGACACGTGGGCCATTATAGGGGCCAGGCCGAACACCCTGGTTAACCCGCCGGCAGCCTGCTAAGCTAAGCGGTTCCCTTAGGTCATCGCGTAGATCACCGGGGAGTCGTGGAAGCCGGGGTTGTCCGGGCACCACACGCTGAGAAAATAGTGGTTCAGCTGGGATCCCTTAGGGCCAGAACTGGTCCTAGTACAAAACACATATTTATGTCCGCCAGGTATGATTAAGATGTGCCCCACTAAGGTTCGTGCCCCCCTTGCGGTAGTTTCTGGCTTCGCCCTTGAAAGATAGCCGTCGGGTCAGGTTTTGCCGCCCGACTTGATCTACTGGCACACTACTCAGCCAAATCCGATCCTCCCCAGTCCGTACTCTATTCGACCCTACTATCATCTTTAGTTGGAAATAAAATTTATAGATTTATTTATTTATAGATATAGTTATGTATATGCTTTTAGCTTCGCTACAATTCAGCAAAATTTTTGCGAAAAGGAAAAACACAAAAATTGTTTTCACACAAGAAATATTAATTCTTCGTTGACACTCGCAGTGGCGCATCTAGAAATTTCTGACAGGGGATGCCGTCTTGCTAAATTTTTCTGACAGGGGGCCGTTTGTTACTGATTTTTTTCGACTATTTATCTGCATATTTTTAATTTTATTATGCATATTTCCCGTTTGCGTGATATGTCAATACTCTGACGAGGGTGGGTGGCGCCCTTCCGCCCCAGTACTGGATCTCCCAGTGGACACCCATCTTTCAATTATATGGGATTCAAGCAAAATATTACATAGTATATGGTTTACTACTCGAGCAAAATTCAACAAGATTCAAGAAAAATACAACATGGAGTGTATGGTTTACTACACCCATAGTCACTTGCTTGAAAGCTCACTCACTTAGCACGAGTATTTGTTGCCTCAATTATTGTTTGTACTGCTAGCATATTCCTTTCCTTGTGGCGTTTACTTATCTTCATAGCAACAAAAGCCTGACGCAAACAGTCCGGAGTTCGGACCACCCAGGGCGGGCCAGCGAATTTTACCAAGGGTGCCTTTGTTAAAACGTAGCCGTCAGATTTTGGAATGAAGCAGTGACGTAAATTAAAAGATCGAACCGCTCCCAGAACAAAATCCTGGGCGCGCCCCTGTGTAATTCAATTGTCGCATATGGACAGAAAATCGTTTTCGATATAAACAGCAGCCATACAGCGATTCTGAAATAAATTCATACAAGAATCAGCGGCCTCACCAGAAAATTTGAAATGGGAGCACATAACAATTGTGGGGGTCAACTCAACACAGTACGTGAAACATAGTCAACTCAATGATAGCATGCATGTAGGCAAAAATTTCGTTGCAGCTGTAAAATGTGGGGGCAATATAAAACTGGGTTGGGGGAGTTTCCCCGTGCGACGCTCCTGTTAAAACATAATTCAAATTTAACTGGCTAGAACAATATTCGAACTGTCGTCGAATTCATGTAGAACATATTAACATGTCGTATGACTCATACCTTTTAACTAGGAATGTTGTCAAATAAATTCTGAACGAAAAAACAAGTATGAGTTTTCATTGTCGTTTCTGACACTGGCTGTACTATTGAAGATAGACATGGTAAAGATGCTACAGATAGAGTTGACTTATAAAATATAGGTACGAAGGACGTTATGGTTGATGCAATTATTAATGGGAAGGCATTGCAGTCATAACGTGCCCGGACGTCCAGTATGAATGATTGGCGGAACTGTATTGCTGCCGAGCATAGACACCGTAGTCCGGTCGGGACTAGTGCGGTCATACACCCAACTGGTATTGTTGGGTTAAATTCGGTTTCAACGATAGACATGGACGCGATTAATGTCGTTGCATATGATGCTCTATCTGCGGGCAGTAAAAAATCAACGATTTTAGTCTTGGAAACAGGTCAATATCCATGAAGGTTTCAATAAGGAGCATACTACACATTGCCACCGATAACGCTATAGCTTTGTTTTCCTTTAATATGAATTTACTGTAGCGGTGTTCTCCAATGTTCTCTCTAGTGCCTCAAATTATGACATCTAGCTTTGTGCTTGCCTCGCTGTAATGATTAGGGCCCAAATTCCAACAACCAGCACGATATGAAAATTTCGTTATCTCAACCATATGTGTTCATTCAATATTATAAGTTAAACCCTTTACCGATGCGGCGGACCACAAAATCATCTAAAGTTACAATTTTTTCCCATCAAGCGAAGCGAGCACGCATATATTTGTACGTGCACTGATCAATTTTACCATGTCTGCCCTTCCTGGTATTTTGTAAATATATCAGGTCCCTTCATAATTTTGCATGATAGTCTGGCCCGTTACCGCATATAAAATCCATCAATACTACCCACCCATGTGGTATGGTAGAACCTCTTTAAAGAGGGTGTCCTTTAATTTTTGTGACCGAGGGAAAATTCGTTACTAGTTATATATCGCAAAACAAAGATCTCGTACAAAAATTGTTGTTGCATTGAATACCTCCACCGCGGCCAGCGCTGTGGTCTGGCAATATAAAAAGTAAGTCACGATGTAATGGAAAGTGGGTCCCATTATCCTCCCGTGGCGAAGTGCCCGCTACAACGCTGTGTGAATACACATATCGACAACGAAAAAGCCAAACAATGTACGTCCAGAAATATCTCTGCATTAAATGAATGTGCTCAGGAACATTCGTCGTGAAAATTTTTTCTGTTGCATTTTGGTTATATGTGGTTGAAGAGAGCAATAGCTTAAACTTGTTTAAATTGCCCATGTGTAAAATGGGTAACAGTGGTTGGCCGTCTGCGATTATTTCTTTAATTTAATTTATACGCGACGTTTTTTTATACACACGAGTAGGTTTATGCTGAGAAATTATTATGATGTTTATTTGTTTTCATTTGTTGTTTGCAAAAGTGTGACTTGTATGATAAAAGTAGTAATACATACTAGAGATCGCTATCGAGTCGGGTGGGGTTGAACTGAAAATTTGTCGGGTTGCGCCGGTTCGGGCAAGGCTCCCTAATATTTAGTGTAGGTTAACCGTGTCGATTAATTGACTATGTTACTTGCATTGAAACGCCAATGCTCGAAGCGGAAACACCTGCAAACGATGTTACCCACTCCACATTATGCAGCCGGGGCAGTATTCGGTAAAGCACTGGGCAAATACCCGTACACATCGTAGGTAAGATCAATATCTCCCGTTTTATGATAGCCGGTTATCGGGTTGGAACGGGTTGACATTTTTCAACACGATGCGACCTCTGAATGATAATAATTTCACAGTCTGTATTTTGTTGTAGTACGTGCAAAAATTCTGTTAGAAAATATACACTTTCAAAAAGTAAGTATTTTGTCTTTAGGGGATACCCAACAAAAATGGATTACATCACGCACAGTTTTTAGCTTTGCTTTTACTTAATGCCGGTCGTACCACTGCTGATTTAGATGTCGAGCTGGAAGCCAACGTGCAACAATTTGGAGTAATGGAGGATCCTTGATAAAATTTTTTGTTAACCCTGTCTTGTCCTCATCCATTCTGCGCTCCTGCTTTAGGAATGTGATGCAAGGATTTTAAGGGTTATACGGAACGGAGTCAGTAGTTGAAACTGGGTGGTTTGGAATAACCTGAAAGCCATGAAAAATGCACCCTGGATACTATATAATCAAATCATTGCAATCAGCTTTCAGAAAAACCTATATATACAGACCATTCTTGATGCCCCGCAAGTAATACATAACCAAACAACTGAGAACACACTGCATTTTGAAAATCGGGTTGGTCGACCGTAAAGCCTTCGAAACCCAATGAAAAGCTATAACATAGTCAAGTTAAACTCTACATAGCAAACCCATCGTGTCCAGCATGACAACTTTAAAACGCGATAGCGTCGATAACCATCACGCTTTCGTGACCACCGTTTCTGGCAAAGGGTCGACGAATCATATTGAGATTCCACATAAAATTCGTCAAATCAGCAGGTCATGGAGGTTTCATGAGGCGGAACCGTCTCCCATAATTTGAAGCCTACTATTAATCATATCATCAATCAACCTGCCAATAATTGATGATGATGTTTCATATGTACATATATTAAATGAAATTAATTTTATCACGTAAAGCAGTTGCAAATCCGTCCTACTTGGGAAGAACTGAGGACACATAGACATGATCTCAGCCAAACAGCAAGTTTGCATCGGCCTTCTCGAACAGAGTAACACCGTACGCCTACCCCAAATTAGTACGATTAACCAGGGGCGTCGCAAGCTCTTCAAAACTGGGTGGCCCAGCAATAAACTGAGGTTGTTGTCGTTAACAATTCTGTTATAACCCATTTAGTTATTGTTTGACGCAAGTGTGGGGCGGGGCGATGCCCCTCCGATTAATAATATATGTATATGAATCATAGGTGTCCACACAGGCGCAGAACGTTATTCTCTAAGCAGTATTTACCCCTCTGTTACAGAGCTGTCGCAGGCTGTTCAAAAGTGGGGGCGGCCATCTACAATAACTTTGTTATAACACCATAACATAATTTTTTACGATAGTAGAGATGCCCCCACCCTTTGCGTGCTCCTGTCCCTGTAAGCCACCCACACCGACCCAGCCGCCTTTTTCGCACCGAGACGCCCAGAAAATTAACAACGGCATACTTTTGTAGGTTAGAGTTTTGCTAGTTTTTATGTATATTATGTAATAATAATACTTACATGTGCATTAAAATATTGCATATATATTATATAATATATTATATGCTACAAGCGAAGTTGTTTTGAATGTAAAATGTGAACGAACTATTTTTATATTTTTGCTTTATAAATAGTAAATAACCATATGACCGTTGAGGCGTTGCTCTAATGAATAATAAATATCTCAGTGGCGCCGCCAGTGTTAAATCGTGAGTGAAAAAATTAGCTTTTTTCAGTATGAGCAAGGGATGAGGCCTTTCTCTAGACAAGGACCGGGGTTGCGTTTTTTCAACTGTTGTATAATGTTTGGGGATCACAGTTTGAGGCTTAGCGCGCCGGCTCGAAAATGTTTTAAATGATTGTATGAATCGTTTTGAAAAAAAATTCAGGGATCAGAAGCACTTGAAATTCCTGAAAATTGTGAGTGCTCCCCCTCCCAAGTACCAGGGATACTGTAATAGCAATAAATAACAATAATTTATTTCGAGCCTATGAGTGAAGCATATTTAAAAGCATTCTATTTTTGTTGTAAGTAACTGTTATACAGTTTTTAACGTTCATCACATGTATTTATAGTGCATTGTTGTGGTAACTAGCTGGGTTAACAGTACGTGTCATAAATTACGTATGCTCTAATCTGAGGCTTCTGATAAAAGTATGAAATATGGCTGGTCATCCATTGTGTCCGTGGCTCAAACACTGGGGGAATTCGGGGACCAGTCGCCTATAAATATGACGGGGGGGGCGGCGGCGGACAAGTCAAGTAGTTCGGCCCTCAAGAATATAGCATGTCGATCCAACATGCATATGTATTTAAGTATGTGTCTATCGTCCCTCACCAGAAACGAACCAATTTGGTCAATTATGTATATAGAATATATGACGGGGTTACGGACATATGGGCCCACCCGCAAAAATCTACCAAGTTGGTCATGCATGCATTTGTATGTATATATAAACGCACGGTAATCCGCATGCACATAACAGTAAGATGGTT
The DNA here is from genome assembly GCA_030248225.1 of Trileptium ribeirensis. Classification (NCBI taxonomy): domain Eukaryota; kingdom Metazoa; phylum Nematoda; class Enoplea; order Enoplida; family Thoracostomopsidae; genus Trileptium; species Trileptium ribeirensis. The sequence continues at coordinate 5,074 of JASANE010005887.1, read as the reverse complement.
CTAAAATGGTACTACGCCCTGTCCCCGTCAGATTTTTTCGACCTCCCCCGGATTTTTCGCGTGTGCTCCATTGCATGTGCTATCCGTGCCCAAAGACACAAAATGACTGAATGACATGAACTTTACTACAGCACATTATTTATCATGAGCACCTTTGGAATATATTTCTTTTACAACAAAACACCTAGAGGAATAAGCTCTGTAAAGCTGCGTTTTCAGGTATGGAATGGAAAGATTTTCATCATTAAGCTCACGCTTTTTGTGGAATTGTAGTAGGTATTGCATATGGTATACTAAAGCTCACTATAGCTGTTAACGCTATTCTAAGCTCACATAATTTATTCTGTATCCCTAAAGAATTATGATTGCGGAACTGTGTTCGGGTTGACTCGGTTCCTCTATTCCCAGCAATACAGGCTCGGCTCGTTTCTTAAACACACCTAATAATTAAATATTGATTGCCTAATGTTAGATGCCCTGTCCCCCCTATAATTGCGCCTATGGACGGGTCACTATGTTCACTCATCATCGGGGGTCGATGCGGCTTGGTTCTAGAGTTACAGGTCAACGTCTTTATTTGCGTTTATGGGTTAAGCTAATTTAAAAGAAAATCCTATTTGGTAAATCTGAGTCACACTGCTACAGAACAGATTTTGGCAGTATGAAGACGCTTAAGCTAAGAAGCTAAGACAGATGATTTCAAAGTTTTGTAGCACCACACATTCAATTTATTAGTCATCACTGTTTAGTTAAACTCTAAATATCTGAATGATGTATAAGAAAGAAATATTTCGATACATTTATTTTGAAAAACAACGCTTAGTCTGCCGCTGTGTAGCGTCTACTGCATGCATGGTCGAAGTACGGGGTCCAAAGAAGTAGGTAGCCTGCTCCGGGGGCGGCGGGTGGGATCGGCCTTGTCCAATCGGCGGAGGAGGGTGTGTGGCGCCTTGGGCAAGGATTGGGTCAGTCCACCTGTCAAGGCGAGAGAATCCAGAGCATCTGAGGGGGTACCCCTACTCGTATGAGCATGCATGCTTTCCTACTCGCAGTGTAGCGCTGTTAAAGGCTACATATGTTAGACAAAACCGAACTAAAAATTTTGTTTAAATATTGACCTAACATAAAGATGCTTTCGCGATTTTATCAAAAACTTCTAATACCTTTTAGTGTAAAATTCAAAAATTATTTTTGTGAATGATGAAAATGTAGAGTTGAAATGGTGACGGGCTGCTTGATTTTTTCTTTGTGTAAATGATAATATTTGATGCGTTTCAGGCCTGTTTAAATGACTAAAATTTCGCAAATGTTGCGTCGCTGAACACGATTCATAGATATCTTTATGCTGTAGCCACAGATTGCCCAGCATCTTAGCAGTTGCAATAACCTGAATTTCCAACGTCAGATGGTAATGCTTTATTCTTCTGACGCGCGTAAAGCAGTTTCGACGCTCTCCCAAACCCTTTTTTAGTTTTTTGTTTTTGCGAATTACGTTTTATACATTTCTTTTTGATCTTTTTTAGTTCAGTTGCAACGCTTGTACTCCTGTACTTTCGCAATTCTTGCGATTTGCTATTAAGCAGACGCGCAACCACAGGCACCGCAACTAGCGCCACCTGCAGCCACCCTTCTGGAAATTTCTAATGGGAGATCGAGTATCGATGCCCCCTTCTCCCCAAATATTTGTTGAGACGTCGCTCTCACAATGAAGTGTTAGCAATGTATGGTCGTTGATAACGCTGCTAGAGCACGCAAAAATACGGTTGAAGGGTACTACCGAACTCGATCCAAACGAAGCAGTCTGTATGCTGGGATCGCTGTGTGATTCCAAACACTGTGCGAGGAATTTTGTGAAGGGAGAGGTTTGGATAATAATGGCTTCTATCGCGACGAAAGATTTGCAGGCGACCGGTCAAAATTCATGATACTGGTAAACGAATAGAATTCGGTATATACCTTAAGCTAATGAAATAGGCTGTGGCTTCAGGTTGCGATGTAATATTGTAATATTTTTTTTTTTTTTTGGTGGTGTTTTTTTTTTTTTTTTTTTTTATTTATATGATATTAAAGGAAAATACAAGAAGTTATACAATAAGTTTCTGATCAGTGGTCAGAGATATTGTTTTGGCTAGCATTGGGCAACTAATGCCCGTCAGCTAGATGATGATGACTTTTATGATCAGACTGCATTGCATGAGACAAACTGTAATACTGCTCGCACAGCTTCAATAAATACATTTCATTTCCAAGAACGCATTTTAAGGCTGCGTTGCAGATATGTTATTTTATTCCAATGTAGACTGATTTACAAAGTTTACAAGCGCACTGGCTGGTCTTTGACGCAAGCTATGTGAGCCAAGCTTACAGCTATGCACTTCTAAATAATCCAAACTCTGTTACCGAGTTCGACCAGTTTAATTCCAACATACACCGCAGACTTCTGACTGGCTAAAATAGCTGCTACAAGCATCGAACTGGCTTTATCTTGTTAACAAAATTCTGCAGGGTCACAATGAAAAATTCATACTGAAATTATATGTTCTATTTACGTTTCACAGGGCAAATTGCTGAGTAAATCTTTTTTTGTGTTTGGTTGTTTTGGAACTTGACTATTGTGTCTGTATTACATATGTTTGATGAAACATTTAAACCGGAATTCAGATTCCGGTATCGTTTTTGCCTTTTGCCAGAACCGGAACCGGAACACGATTTTTTCCGGAACCGAAACAGAAATTCCGGTTACTCTCTGGTGTAATTGTCAGTGCCGGAGCAACACAGGGTGGTGGCCCCCCCCAAAGAGCAAGGGTGGTGGCCCCAAAAAGCTAGGGTGGTGGCCCACTTCACCATAATTACCAACAATAATTGTCAGTTATTAAGGTTGCATAATTGTCAGTTATTAAGGTTGGACTAAATAACGCAAAGCGTTACTGAACATGTTTAGCTAGATTTAAAAACGCCATAATTCTGTTCCGAACAATTCTGTTTGGGGTGGGGTTGGACTAGGCCACCTTGGCTACACCACTGGAAAGTACTTAGAAAGCAAAAACCGAGTGGTAAGCTATCACTTGAGTACTGAACACGCGGTGAAATTCGCTGTCGGAGAACAGTTTCTTGAAAAGTTGAGGGGGACGTGTCCCCCCGTCCACCCCCCCTCTGGCGGAGCCCCTGAAAATGTTGGTTGCGATCTTTGCTCCAGATCTACTAAGATTTCTGAGATTACTAAGATTTAATGTCAGCGCATAATAAGAATCATCAGTCTAATGTTTAGGAAACTCTACCGGAGCATCTAGTTTGTTAACCACGCAGCATGATTAAATTATACAATTATATTATGAAGTTTGCAAAACCGTTAACAACCTGTTACTACAAGTCACTGATATGACTTTGCCTTACAGTTTATAAGAAGATCATAAACAGTCATATCACCTTGTTCATCGAAGGAGATTACTAAGATTTAATGTCAGCGCATAATAAGAATCATCAGTCTAATGTTTAGGAAACTCTACCGGAGCATCTAGTTTGTTAACCACGCAGCATGATTAAATTATACAATTATATTATGAAGTTTGTAAAAACCGTTAATAACCTGTTACTACAAGTCACTGATATGACTTTGCCTTACAGTTTATAAGAAGATCATAAACAGTCATATCACCTTGTTCATCGAAGGAGATTACTAAGATTTAATGTCAGCGCATAATAATAATCATCAGTCTAATGTTTAGGAAACTCTACCGGAGCATCTAGTTTGTTAACCACGCAGCATGATTAAATTATACAATTATATTATGAAGTTTGCAAAACCGTTAATAACCTGTTACTACAAGTCACTGATATGACTTTGCCTTACAGTTTATAAGAAGATCATAAACAGTCATATCACCTTGTTCATCGAAGGAGATTACTAAGATTTAATGTCAGCGCATAAATAATAATCATTGAGCTTACTGTTTTAGGAAACTCTTACCGGAGCATTTAGTTTGTTAACCACGCAGCATGATTAAATTATACAATTATATTATGAAGTTTTTGAAAAACCGTTATAAAACCGCCTATACAAGTCACTGATATTACATTCCCGCCTTACAGTTTATAAAAGATCATAAACAGTCATATCACCTTGTTCATCGAAGGAGATTACTAAGATTTAATGTCAGCGCATAATAACTATTTAGTTGAATGTTTAGGAAACTGTACCTAAGCATTTAGTTTGTTAACCACGCAGCATGATTAAATTATACAATTATATTATGAAGTTTGCAAAACCGTTAATAACCTGTTACTACAAGTCACTTTCCCTACTTTGCCTTACAACCAGAAAAGAAGATCATAAACAGTCATATCACCTTGTTCATCTTCCTATTTTTTAATCCATTTAATCAGTGGATTCCTGTTCCGGTTGTTCCTGTTCCACATTAACTTCCGAGGCGGGTTTTGGTTTGTCCCGACCTGTTGGAGGTTGTTGTGGTACGAAGAATGACGTTACCTTCGGGAGATGTTGTGCTTGAGCCGGTTGTATTTTAGCTGTTTCCGCTTCACGCACCACTCTTTTGAGCGGTCCTGTACTTGGTGATGTTCACTATGCATTATGCAGCGCATCGAAAGGTATACCAGATATGGATGAAAATCTTAGCATTAAAGCTTAGCACTGAAATACAATTGGCTCAGCACTTAAAATTGGGCTTCTCATATTCAAAAGTTGAAGAAGTTGATGTCGTGTTGTTGTGCGCATACTGCAAAGGCAAAAATACGACGATTTATGCTGAGCTGCGAAAAGCAGTGCAGCGTTCACAGAGAAATGCGCGCAGTCACGGCACGCGGCTGGCACCATTCTAGGAAAAAGCGCCACAGAAGTCTGTCTCTTCAAAAAGTGCTACAGAAACTTTTCAGGAATGCCGCAAAAAAGCGTCACAACAGAAATCAGTGCTTCACGCAGACCTGTCTTCCAAAGGGGCGTCGCGAGTCCTGAGGCGTGTGACGTCAACACCGCAACGTCTTCACAGCACTGGTGGTGGCCCCTAGGGGTGGTGGCCCCCCCCAAATGGGGGTATGGGGGGCGGTTGCGCCGGCCCTG
>JASANE010005886.1:0-17297 GCA_030248225.1 Trileptium ribeirensis | reverse complement strand
TACTTCGTTCAGTTACGTATCTGCTGGTGTGCCTTACATTGTGTGGGTACACAGGTACCAAATGTTGGGGACATCATAACGTGAAAGCCGCATTAGCCTTACGCTTAGGGAGACAAAATGTTATACCACCAAGGGCGTAATCGGGAAAAAATCTGGGGCGACGGGGCGTAGTGCTATCGAAATATTCTGAAAAAACGAGACACAGTACATCGTGCAACCGTTGTACAAAAGTCCGTACTGGTTACTGGAAGTTTATATATGCATACATGCATGATCACAGTACTAGATTTCTGGGAGAACGACCTACATATCTGTCCGCAAGTATCTATCTTTATTTACATATATAAACAATTGATCAGCATGGCAAATTTTTGGGGATTATGCCAGAGATATTTATAAATATACATTCATGCTTGACCACCTTGCCATATTTCTCCGGGTTCGCGCCTTTAATACGATTTTTCAAAAGAGAAAATTTGACATTATATGCAGAAGGAAGTCGACATGATCTTTTAGAATCAGGTTAAAGTGCATATCACAACAGTATTTACTCTCTAGAGCAAGCGGAATTTGTACTGTGTTAATAGGAATTTTTTGACATTGATATAATTAATGTTATTACTAAATATATTTTAGGAAGTTTTGTTAAGTAAAAAACTTTTGCTGAAAACAGTGTAACGCTACAGAAATCTACAACTTAGCTTAGAATAAGCAGATATTTATAGTAGATAGCTGCTTTAGAAAAGTGCCACTTCTATAGCTCGTACCTTAGTGTTAACATTTCAATTTTGTATAATTTTGTCTTTTTTCTCGGTTTGTTGACAACAAGCTTGTTCAAGTACATTGTCAAAATATATAGTTATAGTGGAATGTTTCCAAAAAATATTAAAAAGATATTGTTTTTAGATGTATTAAGTTAGCAATTATGCCGCAAAATGATTGCGCACCTGTTAGCACAGAAATTTTTAGAAGTGAAACAGAGAGTTTACACAGTAATATTGTCATACTCATAACTGTTTTGCAAACGCAAGACTGATTCTTAATACTTCCCGCTCAATACGGCGGTTTTGGTCTTTTGAAGGTACTGATCATCTAATCCAGGTTCGATAAGGTATTGGTTCCACCAATGTTCGTTAGGGATATCTCTTGTTGGCGTATTCCCAAGACATCTTTGGAGATAGACGGAAAAATTATCTTATCATGACAAACTATCAAACATAAGTATATCGTAATATTGCTTAGTATTCATGTCACTTTAATAACCCTTGAAAATGTTGAAAAACAAAGTTAAAATCATGGTTTCGTCCAAAAATGGAAAAGAAATATTGATTCGTAACATATAGGTTAACAATAATGGTTTCACTGATGCTGCTGAAACTACCACGGGATATAAGTTTGGACTATTGCGGTATTGTATCAGCATCAACGGTTTTCCACGCTCGATTAAGACACAAACTTTGCAAGTTGAAAGCTCAAGCTGGAAGAGCTTTGCAGTTATTGTTGTACCTTTATAACGGCTGAATCGATTTGGTTTTAATTTCTTTTGCTCTCTGTTTCCTTAAAAGGCAGTATACATATGTATACATGACATTTTCCCCAATTTTGCTAAATAGTACTAATTTTCCCCAAATTTAGTCGAATTTCACAAAATTTCCTGCGCAACGAAGACGTGCGGAGAAGTTTGTGGTCAGATGGGTGTTGTTTCGGCCTCGTGGGTGTATAGCTTATGGGGTCTCAGCCTATCTCTATGGACAGGTACGATATGCAGCAATATGCTCTTACATGAGCAGGTAAAGTGACAAAATGTACATTATGGATTAAAATAATGCCCGTTTTGGTGTTACACCTATAACTTGTGTATGTATAACCCGATTGGTGTCTGTTACTGGAAATGATATTTGCTTGGGTATATCACGTTAACCAGCATTAACAGTAAGAATAGATAAACCGTGATTTATGGTACAAAGTTTTAATAGTTAAGCTTTAGACAATAGTTCATATCCTAATGTTATTCAAGTGTCGTAATATCATTAAACTATTCAGAACACTTCGATCTCACATAACGGTATACACAAAACGGTCCACGCGAAGAATCTGCATTTACTTGCCTGCATCTTGTACATTGTTATGAGCAAAAAAGAATAGAAAGGCAACTGCTGTCCTCCACACCTATTGTAGCAAATTTATACTGGAAATTGAGAATCCCGGATTAATGATACATCAACGAGCCAAACTTTTTTGAACAAATCACTTGATAATTATGTTTTGAAAGATGGACAATATTTTGAAAAAGTATTTTTTCTAAGAAATCAAGTTATGAAAATTAAATGATGATTTTTATACTAAAGTTAAAATTTATCGCAACTTAAACTTGAAAATAAATTAGTTAAAAATTTGTCTCTACTGTATACTATTTCTGTATGTGTATGCAGCTTTTTTCATGCCACATCTTCCAGTCTGGATCCCATAAATTCTACAAGCTATGTCGGACCGGATGCGATAAGAATGCTATATATACAATTCATATATATACTCTCAAATTCGATCGAATCAGATTTCATATATATGCAATTAAACAGGGCTTGTCTTCAAGAAATATTTTTGGTCAAACCAATTCAAGAGAATCTACATATAAAATTTTTTGGATCTTTGTTGGCATTTTGCGTCCAAAATGTTATTAAATTGAAATTAACTAATTTTGAGGAAAATACGTATATCCCTACAAAATCATATTATATATGATGCATGTTATATATATACATATATACATGTTATATATATACGTATATACATTATGCAGCAATAAAATTAATACAACATATACGAGTTCGTACGAACAAGTGCTGTTGTAAAGATTGCAATGATTAACGAAAATCTTCAAAAGCAACAATTGATACCAAGTTCTAAATATTCTGCAAAAGTCGTGAATTTTGACTCTCCGTAAAAATATAGGAATCAAGCAAACGAGTAACCTAACCAACTACAACTCTATGAAGGCATAGATATATGTCAATTTTATGTCACAACATATTGTTAGTTAAGACAACTATTTCATTATAATTATTCTGAAAGAATTTCGTTAACATTTTGCAACTTTAAATAGGTCAGTTTGCAGTAAAAACAAATAGTCGGCATTCAGTACGAGCTAGAATAGCGACAGCGCCAATTCTGCAGTTTTATCTAAAACAAAACAAAATATATATGTACCTAGTTGCAGTATTTTGCATTCGACTGTGTCGGAAACACTGCATGTTTTAGACGACCAGGAAACCGAAATTGCAGCTCAGATAAAAAGAAATGCAATTACGCAATATACAAGCAGAACCTGATCAAAGAAAGCGATAAACTCAATGCCCATCATTGTGGTGCTCGAAATAGGTACGTCTATCAATATTGAAAATGTATGCAATGCCGATACTAAATGTTACGGAGATACTATCGAAAACAAAAGGTTCTGATTCGACAATATATTTCCATGGATGACGCAATAAAATGTCAGCTGGGAAGAATTACTCTTTTACATTCAAACTTGAATTGTTCGATAATAATTTCTCGATGTTTCTAAGATTTTTCCGCCTCAAATTATTTAGATAGCTCATATTTTTAATGTGTTGTTAAGCAATTGTCAATGTTTATTCAAACATCTAGTTAAACTATTTTTTGACTCCCAATTTTCTGGAATAATTTTTCGGTTCCCAATATTTTGGAATATTACACAAAAAGTATATAAGAAATACCTCAATTACGTAATATGGGTCACTTCACATTAAGGCGAGATTGTAGGAGGCAGCACATCTGTGATATTGTTTAACTAAGCGAAAGCAGCAATTGCAGAAAATTTAATGTTTTATAAAACCAACATACCAATTTCCACAGATTTGTGTTTAAGTAACTTGGCTTTTTTCTTAACAAGTCGCCAGCTACCGACTTCGAAGTTGCGCACAATATTTAATTACAGCGAACTCGATGATGCGCAGGACTCAACGACAGTTGAGAGAATCGATGTGAGGGAAGATTCAAAATCTTCAGCTAGATGAGAACTTGGGGAATTTTGACATTTAGATCACTACTTCTTTCTCAACTCGTTTTCGTTGGAAAACCCATATTTTTTTACTGTTTTACGTTGTAAGTTTGTATATTTTCTAATTATTGTTGCAAAGTTTATAATAACATTTTGTGCTTTCTAGCACATTTTAGGTACCACGTGTAGGCCTATAAGGCTTTACACCTATCTCCTACACTATCGTTGACCGTATAGTCCATCTTTTTACACGCAAAGTTCAAATTCTTTCCATCTAATGCGGGATTCACGTTATAATGTCTCCACCACTTGTAACTTATGTACCCCACGCAGTGGCAGGCACACCCTAGACTACACGGTGTCTTAGACACCCCTGTGTTTTTGAATAAAGTTTCAAATAAATTTCAAACAAAGCTAGCTAATAGTTTGGCTTATTTCAGGCGGTGTCAATGAACCGTCGTTGCTTTTTTATTTTGCTGAGGGTTTCCGCCACCCCGTGGGGTTATTTTATATAGGACCTACAGGATACCCTAGAAACACCGCATTGGCAAGCATAAAACACCGAAATACTACATTGCCAAAATGAGGTATCTAGGGGTGTGCCCGACACCCTCATATTTTGTTATATGGTGTGGGTGTCACTGTCACCGTCTTTACGGTATAGCCTACACTACAGGGGGACAAAAGTTCCAACTGTTGGGGACATTATAACGTGAATCCCGCATAAAATAAATTGGTTTTCTCGACTTAGAGTCAAAATTTATTGTTGTACAACTGAATTAGATCATTTTTAGATAAGCTACACGCTTAGGCAACTTACGTTATAAATATTATTTAATATTTTCTGGTTGCTTAGATAGTATTTGATATCTCGCCATATCGAAGCGTTTATATCTTCTACCGAGTATAGTAGACAGGTGTATGAAGTCTTTTACTTGAATTTTTGGGATATAATTCGAATTACGGCAAACAGTTAATCTAGTATTACATATATAGCTTAAAATGAGTTATATGAAGCATCTGTACTTTTGACCTTATGTTAGTTAACGCTAACTGCCCCGTTTACGATTTGTATATCACAATATTTCACCAACTATTCGGCTTTACGGTCGCTGCCTGTTTTTCAAGCACATTTATTATTATTATTTCTGTAACGTATAAATGCTAGATAAGAATGAGCTTTTAATATTTTAGCATTCTATAAACTTATAAATGTTTATTATATAAAAAAACATTGAAATGTTAATGATGCTACAAAAAATTTTGTAGCAGCTTTTTGAACAACAACTTCGTATAATAATTACTAAAGTGTGGAAACATGTCACAAAGTTGCAACATATTTCCGGTAGAATATGGCACAATAAACTAATGGTCCACGTATGGGCTACGACGCCTATGGTAAGAAAAACTTCTGATTTCATCATGGAAGTTTAGAAACAATGTTCAGTTCCGGGCTTAGGGATATTACAAACTGTTTTTTAATTATGTAAGCGTTCCATTTAGTCATTACTTTTAGACAGCAATGCGAATATTTAATAAAGTCGGTTGTAAATTTTGCAGCACAGAGTGTGTGCTATAACGTGTTGTTATATACAATGTAACATGGTCAACAGGTGCCCTATACTGGATCGAAAGTTTTAAAATCGTAGAGGAATTGAGAGAAACTTACAGTATCAATTACTAAACGTCGAATAAAATGTATTTTATGTTATGTGACATATCCAAAGACAGTGAAAATATGACAGCCACTACATGTGACATCCTTTTCTATACTCCAACCATTAAAGGACGGCCATGACAATGGAATTAGGAGTGGAAAATGGCTGCAGAGCTAGCTTTTCAGGCCGATTCACAACAAATTCTAGCATATTTATAACTCGTCGAAAACGCAAATATATCCTGTAAACTTATTGACAAGGCATATGTGACGTTTGAGCCGTAATGTCACTTCGTATTCGATTTTCAAGCTGAACACAACTATCGGCCAAATTCAATGGCATCCTTTGTATCTTTATTTCAGCAGTTTTTGATATCATTCATTCACTTTGATCAAAGAGCACCAGTAAAAAACTGGACTAGCAATATCATTGCTCGCTTTCCTTTTCATATATAACAATAAAAAGGTAAAGCAAAAATGACATATAACAAATGAGAACATCGTAGAAAAACAGTGAAGGAAAAATTATCTTTTTATCGAGGATTTAAAAGTGTCGCAAGATTATGTATGTAGATTTTTCCTATTTACTGCAGGCACCTGCAGAATGTGTAAAGTCAAACATATCAGAGGTCTGGTAAAGCCAAATAACAAATGCTCAGCGGCTTAACAGGCTTTATGGTTTTGTTTAAAGGGTTGTACAGAACGAAACATGCTTGAACCAATGTCAGGTTTTAATGAGGTGGGAGCCGTATTCCGTGCGATAATTACTACAACGATTTCATTGCCGACTGCCATTTAAGCAATCTGATGCTATCGTTTGACACAATAAATTTTTAGCAACGAAAAGCTGATTATTGTAATACAGAACAGATAAAGCAAAGAAAAATTCAAAAGAATAATAACAACAACATTAGTTTTGTGTAGGTGCAGATGTGACTTAATTTAGTTAAGGAAAATATTTGTTAATTACGTCATTAAAACAGCGACAAATGTCAAATTACGGATAAAAAAATAAGCTGCCAAAAAATTAAAATTTTATATTTATCCTTATATTTTATATTTATTAGCATCAGCCTCTGAGGTATAATAGATATGGTGTTGGAAATCTTAAAAATGTCAGTATGTTTTGAGATATCCGATTTGTGCTGGCAAGCAAACCCAGGTACGGACTGTAAGCAGAGGTTTCTATAGCTGTAGTTTTGGTTACCCCTATGTTCTGACCCCTAAGTCATGATTACCCAATACGAATTTAAAAATTTTTCCATTTGTGTGCCAAACTATTATGCCAATAAGAGCAATTTATAGCAAATTTTAGCAGATTATGAATAATTATTTACAAAAGTCAACCCACTCCCCCCCCGCCTCGCGCCGAACTGCTTTCGCGGCGAAGCCGACTGATCTTGGACATGCACCGATTCTATGTCTAAATTCAGAAGGAAAAGCTGTTGTTAGCACAAAAATGGTTTCATGGATGAAAACTATTAAAGATGTGTTTACACGTACAAACATTTAGCTCAGAATTCGAGCAGAAAACTTACCTAAAAGTTTGAACCGGAGGTTAACCCTTTACTCGTAGGTATTGAATTGTCGGTCTTCGTTCTGTTAGAATATAGGAACGTGAGTTTTGCCAGATAAACATCTGCCATTTTTAAGACCCTTCTCGGCACTAAAATCACCTTGGAGCAATCCTGTTTCCGAAACGTTATTCGTTGAAAAATTTAATGTGTTGGCCCATCACAGTGAGTCAAACCGAATGGGCTTTTTCACACATTTTGCAAGTTAATTTATAAATGTTAAACGAGGTATCACAAAGTTTGTGTGTCGGCATATATGCCGAAGCAGGGTTTTAAGGGCTACTCCCTGAGGGCTTGGACCCCGCTGGTTACTACCACTTTCCCTGAGACCCATGAGCGTCAGCTTGTATAGTGTATTGGCCTTTCGAAGCTATAAGCTCAAGTTAGGATAAGATAAGATCTATAGGCGTGGTAAGAAGGGGTTGAGCTACCGCATTAAGGTCGAGTTCCCTAAGACATGCTTAGCCTCCACACACTTCCCACCAACCACCATTCGTGTTCACAAGCGGGAACCATCTACATCCCCCTTAAGCCAGCGGACCTTGTAAGCGTATGAAAAGAAATAAATAAACTTTGATTATCGCAAGACCGGTTTTAATGCATGTAGAGCAATTAGAGATACGTTCAAACATTTAAGTTTGTAACTTATAATTTGAGCTTAAAACTGCGAGTCTAATGTTTTAACATACACAGTACGCACCTTCATCGTAAATATTCCTAATTTTCAGTCTTCTTTAGGATAAAGGTGCCTCGAGTTTGATAAAAAGCAACTACGATTTTGAAAACTAATATGTGCACTAAAATTATCTTACCACAATCTTGCGTCTAAAAACTCAAACATTATCTATGTTAAAATTTAACGTGTTGCCTTGTCATCTGACAGAGCGTGAACGATTGTATAAACAATTCGAACTGGCTAAGATTTTTAAATTTTAAAGCCACACACAATGTTACACTAAATGTTGCAAACATTGTGTACTCGCATTTCGGAGGTCGCTGTTACCGATGAAATAATATGCTACAGCTTTGGCAAATTTAAGGGCAATAATTCCTCATCTATTGGGCTAAAACGAATAAGTATGCGATAAACAGAGCGTTAACCAGATGTGTACACATATTACAAAAGTATTGTAATCAGTCATCGAAATATCAATTGCTCTCAATATCATCTGATAAACAGCTAAGTAACTGAGAAACTAAAATGAGCTTAAGAAAAAAATGGAAACGAATATTTCACTTACTTCACATGCCTCTGTCCGTTCTGCTAAGCTGACCGAGTTACTGATAAGACTAGCATTGACAGGAACATACTTCATGTTAATATTTATATTAGTTTATTTTATGCCTATATTTACTTATTAATGTCAAGTATATTTTACGTTTACAGATGATCGTTTGGGCGCAAGGATTAACTCGGCTCTGGTCCTAAAGTTGTGGCGAGCTGAAGCTTCCTTGTTATATGAAGAGCTAAGCGAAGCCAAGCCCAAAATTTGTTCGCTAGAACCGAGTTGAATCTTGACTAGTGCATCTAGAAGAGTTGGGGTCGGCTTTTAAAAGTTATTTTTTAAAACAGCTAACATTATTTCTACAACTGCAGTGTAGCACAATAGTCCGCTAACAGCAAGAACAGGTGAGTTTACCTTTAATCGGGTCTAATATCTTTATTAAGATTAGGGGATCACAAACCTTTATTATTAAGAGCCGAACCTAATCTGGTTTGTCGTCGGGAAAGCGGTCGTGAAGAGCAGAGCCGAGACCAGAGGTTTAAAGTCTGACTCTTTAGGTTTTTACTCGTATATCTCAGCAGAAATAAAGATTTGTGCAGCATCCTTCTGAATTATGTAAGTTTATGAACATTACACTAGGTGCATGGCTGTTCCACCATATGGCATTAAACAGTTATAATAAGTTAATTGGATTTATAAGTCATAGCATTAAATACTCACTGTAATATTTATAATACGGTTTTGCGAAATATATATTGTTTGTCTCTTATGATGCGTGAGTTTCCTTTAGGTATGTACAAACTGATTGTTCTCATGTCAAAATTAAATTAAATCTTGTGTAAATTTTCATTTACATTTCTACCATCAATATTCGCAGTTTAGTGAACGCGAACAAGGGCTCGGTGGTGTACGAACTGAATTTGCCGCGAGCGCAGTTATCCAATTCGCAGGTTTGGCATTGTTCATCAAATGACTAATTGAATCGGATAACTATTTTTCTCGGTGTATGTATGTGATACAGTAAAAGAAAATCGCGTTTTCACGTGCACGCGGTCAGCGAATTGTGGAACTAAATGACACAATTGTGACCACCAACAACGCCGACGTGTTGCTTTATCGAAAATAGTGTTTGTAGTAGCTCGTTTTTACGATAGGGAACTGATTTGCTAAAAGAACAACTTATGTGCACGCACCAAAAGTGGACTCACGCATCATGCAAATAACAAATTGAATACCAAGCATAAAATATGCCTAAACATTCCGTCTTGGTTTTCCAAAGCGAAGCCAGGTTGATTTTACCAGTGTAATCATAGCAATCTTTGCAATAATAGGTTTAGAGTTTGGCAGAGTGACTGAAAAAACTTAATGCTTATGTCGCTTACGCTGTCTTTTGAAATGATAATGATTATGCTTAGATTATAGTTTAGGAAAACAGAAAACGTTGTCAGATTCACGATTCGAATACACTATCTCATTATTTATCACACCGTTTTTTGTAAAAAAACTGAATGTTACATTTGTGAGACGACTATTAAAGTGCAAAAGAAAATTTGATTTGGAAAACCGTTACATGTTATGTAGAATGTACTTTATTGCTGGTAATTTCTTGGCCACTGAACCACATTGATACGGGTTCTTGCGAATAAATTTACTCATACACGCATTTTTCGAACAATCTTGAAGAATCTTTTGACTCAACGGATGACTAAATCTAGATTGCGCTAGGTCCGAGCACGATAATTCTTAAGCTATTGGGACGCCCTTGCTCGCTTCCTAGAGAAAACTCATAAATCTAGCGACCCAACAACACCATACAATCACACGTTGCACGACAAACTCGGTAATATAGTCACTGCGCAAAATACGCTGTAACAAATGTGTCAGTTTACGAACGAGAAGGCTAAATCCATTGTGTAGGCGAAATAAGAGCAATAGAAGTATAACTGAACCCCGCATATAACAAATAGTGCGTTGCCAGAACAAACGTTAAAGTATTTTAAATAATCATCACAAAGTCAAAAACTGCAGTACAGCGGTAGTATTATTTTTGCATAAATAACGTAGTAGTTGCTGTTTCCGAATTTTCAACGTTTGTAACAAATGTAACAGTACCGTTAAAAACAACCTTCGACTATCAATTTAATTCTAATAAGCGATTCATAGCATTTTTCGCGTTTCGTTTGCCAAATCCCAGTCTGAAACATAACTCGAGACGAAGGGTTAATGCAGAAAGAGATGAATAATCTTCAATGGGACATCGACTAGAACCAACTGCTGGGTTGGGTCACTTCGGGTGCCGTTACTACAGCATCATCGGATTAGCTAGTAATAGTGTCCTGTTTGAGTTTTTATATCAGGAAAATTTGGTTCTTCAGAGAAAACCTTAGTAAGCCTAGAACTTACGGTTCTTTTCCATTATCCCCCAGCCCGCATTTGTCCAAACATGGTCAGGTTTTGGAAATTTTGGAAATTTTTGTCATGCACTGATCATTTCGACCAAAAAATTGAATTTTTAAAATTTTAGATTTTTTTAATTTTTTAGGGTTCCAGTGGTCCCACCTAGAGAACCCAAAAATTTTTTCGTAAAAATTAGGTTTTTACGCTCTATTCGATGCGGCTGATGAGTTATTATTAACGGGATCCGAAAAAAGTATCCTAAGTTATGGCCAAAAACTATTCAATTGCTGGGCCTCTCAGCGTCCATAACGTCTTTGACCATAACTTAGGATCCGATTACCGGATCCCGTTAAAAATATCATCTTGTCAAGTTCGTTAGACTCAGCTCGTGAAGCCGCGTCGAATGGCGTGTAAAAATCTAATTTTTAAGGAAACATTTTTTGGGTTCGTGAGGGGAACCCATGGGACCCGAAAAAAGCGAAAAATTTTAAAAATTCTATTTTTTTGGTTGAAATGCTCAGGGGAGGTCTCGAGGATCACAAAAATACCAAAATTTCCATAGTTTGACCATTTTTGGGCAAACGCGGGCTGGGGGATAGTGGAAAAAATCCGAAATTACAATATTATCTCTCCGGACCATATGCAACTACTTATAAGATGAACATCAATGTCAAAACCTTCCTCGAGATACGTTGCGGAAATAAAAAGACAAAATAATTGCCAAGTTGTATTTCGATGACGCGCCACATAGTGTGACATTGCTAAAAAACAGTAAATAGCCAACAGACAGTTCGCCAACTTTCATCTGTTCACATAACCGACTATCACTAGCCTATATAGCCAGCAACTAGATACGAACTATAATTCGTTAAAGTTATAATTCAAGTTCAATTGTCAATTCATTCTGCTGGGCACATCTGATAGGCGTTTAAAATGTTAAAAACAAAAGCAGTAAAGAAAAGAACATATGTTTTAAAACTAACCAGAGACTCAGTATATGAAAATATGCGCACAAAACTTTTGGCCAACTTCGAGCAAAAGTTAATTATTTTTCGGCTTTTAAACTACATAAAAGGATTCAAATGAATTTTAGATTGTGGAACATCTAACGTTTTACAGCACCGGTAACGTTTAAAAGATTCCTAAACTTATTCAGACATAAAAGGACATTTTTAGCTATTTTATACACCTAATCTACATCAAAATCTTGTATGAACTGAGGGAAAGATGCTCCTACCAGTATATGTCGCGCTCGAAAGCCTTCTAAAAAATCAAACCATAAAATGTTATGTTTTCTCACGAACTATTTAAAAAGCAATTTGTATATTTTGCCGTCGTTACGTTGTTAGATCGCGATATATTAACTGTATATGATTCAGAGTATATCTTCTGGATTTAGTCATATTCTGCACTCAAGCCATGGCGTCCCCAGATGCTTCTATAGAACACAAATTGCATTCAATAAATTTTGAGTGGGGTGCTCTGTGGTGCATAAAATAATATGTTCAGTCACTACAAGATTTGCAGGCACAAGTGCCATCTTGCTAAATATATATGTCTGCAACAAAAGACATAAGAAAGTTTTTATAAAATGTTTAATACATGTGGTTTTGACTCTTTTATGGCGTCCAGAGTTCGCTCATTCTTCAAAACACAGGCTAAAATAATGTTCAAACGACGAAAACTGCTAATACAGTTGTGATAGTTGAGTGACATGATACAACATCAAAATGGGTTAAGAATAGACAGTTAGAACGTTGTAGATATTTTAACAATATATTTTCACGGTTTCATAGACTTTTGCTTACAGACGTTGCTTGTTTTCCCCATGGGAATTCTGAGTATATGATCGGAATAATGAACGTGTCAACGATATATACATAGCACATGACCCACATTCATCATATTATGGAATTTTAGATGCATTAGCGCCTAAGATATATATCTTCTTCAAAACATGGCAATATCGTATATCTTTATTTTCTGGTAGTCTGTTTTGCCCAATTCACTGAGGAATTATTTACAGAAACCGAGCTTACAAATAGATCAATAAATCAACCCTAAACTTGTACAAACAATGTTGTGCGCACAAGAATTTAGAAAATAGAGCGAGAGCTAACATTGTTAGCCCAAAATAAACCTCATTTATATCGAAGTGGTAACGACCGGGTGGCATTGACAGTATTCACTAAATTGTTCACATGTCAGCGGTAAGCGATTTGTCACAGTCACTTGGCTTCAGTAGTTATTTTGAGATTTATCATGCTCAATTGCAGCGGATAATGCTAATATTCAATATCTGATTATCAAGGATCTGTTTGACAAATTCAGGGAACATGTTAAATCACTACACATATGAACTAATTTTGAGTCCACGGACGTTGTTGCCGAAATGGCCTTCCAACAAGGCAAATCATCGGTTGAAGCTAAACTGGGATTGAATTGCTGTAGCCAGTTGGCTTCATTTTCGAATTTAAATTTTAAGTGTGGACGCCAGTTAAAAATGTATGCGAAAACTAAGGAACACGGAAGTGTGTTTAGCATAAAAAAGATGCTAATTTACTGATGAGGTTTAACATTCAGCCTATTCAGACACAAGCCCAATACGAAAATTGTGATACCTTTTATGATTTAGGATTGAAGAGTATTAAATTTAATGTTTATAGTTATACCAGTTCTACCAGTTAAAGCGATATCTCCTCAACATAGCATCAAGTCCACAGTAAATAAGGAATGCAAAACTATGTTTTCGGTTCATATGCAGTATAAATTTTGCTGTTATTGCCTGTTGTTAGAAAATTGAAGGACCATTTTTTAGATTAATATTTAAGCTATATTGGTTTACCGTATACTGGTTCCAATGATTATGATTGAATATCTGAAAATTGACTTTTTCAGCAAAATCCAATTTTTTCGTTAGCGTGACAGTTAATTCTCAAGTTTGACAATAGCTCACTCATGTTAAGTGACTTGTGTTGTTATCGAAATGATCCCATTGTTCCAGGATACGCTTTGGCCATCACAGTATAATTAGTATGATAACACAGTTATATGATGACGGGATTAGTATGATAACACAATTACATTGTGTTTAGCGCAAGTTTAAAACTACAATTCTTAAAAGAAGTACGAAGCTGATGAATAGAAACTGGGCCAGGACTGGCATTAAGACGTAATCACATTGTCACTTACGGTCGAAATAATGTTCTTCGTCTGCAGGGGTAACTAACCAGGAGCCAATGTTCAGAAGCAATTATGAGACATCTTACCGTGGGATACCCAATGTAATACCAACCGTTTACTGATATAAAGTTTCTTTGTGTACGATCGTATGAAGACAAAGTTAAAATATGCTTAATAATCAATCTAAAGAAATAAATAGCAGGGATTACGAGTATTTATTTCAAATTCCACCTTCGCTTTGTCTCGAAATTTTTTAATTCGAAATTACATGTCATTCACACGAGCCAAAGATCATTTTTATTAAAACGTGGCCTAGTGGTGTAGGCGCCGACCCGTCTATAAAAGTAGAGCTTAGTGGTTCAACTCACGTCGTTACCTTTTGCGTTTTTAATAGCTTGTATTCTAGCAAATATATATGGACCCATAGCATATAGACGCATAGTAAGATTAACAGAGCAACTTTAACAATTTATTATGCAATTCAATATTTAATTTTATATATTTTACATAATTCATTACATATTATATTGTTAATTCTACATTTATATAATTTAGTATTTACAAATTTGATTATATATAATTATAAATTATATATTTTCTATAACTTAATATATACCTTATTTTATAATAAATAATTTTATTAATATTTAATTTTTATATATAATTTTACTAATATTTTATTAAAATTTTTAACTCAATATATAACTAAGTTTAAAATTTATTTTATAAATTTACACGGTTATTATACTGTGTAAAGCGAGAATGTATATAGTCAAAAGCTCACATATTAAACTAATAACATATATTATAGTAGAAAATAATAGAACTTTTTATTTTACGTTTTTTGCAAATGCTAGCTTTTGAAATACTGTGCAGTCACATTGATAGAACCATAGCATGTAAGTATTAGCTGAATAGTTAATAGGATCATTAACGGTGGGTGATTCGACCGATATTAGTCAAATTTCTTATTTAACTGCTGGGAAACGCTCAACATTGATTTGTTATCAAATATTTGCCTGTTTCGTCTTTTAATTGCTAAACAAAACCCTTTATTGCCAAACCGATATATTGCGTGAGAAAACTTAACCTGCGCCCATCGACCATCATATTTTGTAATAGCCACAGAAGAATTGCAAACACTTGTTACGGAACAAATGCGGAAATTTCATTGATTTTTCCGCTATGGGAAAATTGTCCATATCAGGAACAATTACCAAAATTAAACTTCGTGTTTGAACATATTTTAACGATTTTCAATTTGCAGGCAAACGATTATATAATGCATATCAACTTTTCATTTGTATTTGTCTTTGTTCGCGAACAAATATAACGTAATACTGACGTCTCCGATTCACCGGTCTTGTGGTTTAGTTCATAGTGTTTGCGAACAAAGCCAACCTGGTCCACATGCAGTAGTATTTCATTACCAAGAAATTCCATAATTTTTGTTGAATTTTGACGAACACAAATTGGCTGAATTCCTATTACAGAGCTGTGTGTTCGCGAACGTTTTGCTTCGATTTACAGTTCATTAAAAACGTAACGGCTTTTTAACCGAAATAGCAAAATAGGAAGGTTGATGGGCGTTGGGCTAAGTTTACTGTCGTATAACTTTAATAATACCCAGAGTTCCTGATTTTTTACTGACGAGTATCACAGTCTTCAGCTTATGCATGTTACGCCTTTAGGCATGTGCCGGTGCGTTTCGCGCTGTTCCCTGCAATTCATGGGGGGCAGCTCATCGGTCCCCATGCATTTCACGAGGTGGACAAATGTTCCCCCGTGTTTCGTTGGGCGAGAGGGACGGATAATTTGTCCCCCTTGATTTCAAGAAGGGGCAGATTGTTGTCCTGGTTTTCATGGGGAGGACAATGTAACAAAATCTGTCCCCCTTGAAATCAAGTGGGTGCAAATTGTTCTTCTCCACGAAATACAGATGGCATTCTTCTCCCAATGAAATGCTGGGACGGGGCACACCGCGACATGCATGAACTAAAGAGTGTCTATGCTCTTCAGTAAAATCATCAACTCTTGATATTACAAATGCACAGCATAATCACGCTCAACAAAGAATTGATATACATATGTTAAACTAATGGCAGGTTATTGGTTGTACTGCTGAAACTTCATACATATTTGACCCTAAAATTTAAGCTTTTCAATGCCTTATTTAGGAACAGATTCTCAATTGGTATCATTGTATAATTAAGTCACATGCACGGAGTAGATGGTAGCCAAACGGTCCATCAACTATTATATACTGACGAAAGACCGAATTTTTGATTTAATTTTTATAAATAGTCGAAACTTACTTCCCAATATAAATATATTCAAATAAGAAGATGGCAGTATTGTTTTCACCTTTAAAAATACTTTCATAGTGTGATATATTAGCAAAACTTCGGAGATTTAACTGAAAATGGCGCAACATATGGACATAAAAACCCACATAAGCATAATGTATAATTACAATTGCTAATAAGCATACCATATATGTGTATATAAGGCTAAGATATAAGCACATTAGTACAACTATATTATAATGTCATTAAATTGTCAACGCCAATTGGCCTTCGTACAAAAGAAAGTAGCACCCTTAATGCTGTTTTATGTCATGTATGTGATACATTTGCTAAATTTTACATCAAGCAAATTCAAAGCAACGTGTTTGTCAGCGTAAACTAGATTCTTCGTGAGGACCATTGAGTTTCCATTGTTTAAGAGACATATTGTATCTGTCCTAAGATTAACAATGCTTAGTTTAAGCATACAGAATCTTTGAAACACGTTAGTGAACCAATTTGTTAGGTCGTCAGCCTTGAGTTAATCCATGTAAAAACTACTGTTACATATTTCATAACTTCCAATTATATATTATTGACTTATTCATATTAGAGAGGCTGGCGGCATAGAATTTGTTGTATATATTTTCGGTTTTACTTAAAAAGAAGCGCGTGTTTATGGTCCTTCGCAAAATTTAGTGCTCTGCCTTGTTTAATTTAACTTGGAAAACTTTTTCATTTCATCGGTGAAGCACAAAGTTCATTATGCTAAAATGTTAATACATTTTTGTAACATCCATTCTGACGATAAATTTATAAAATAAATTTTAAACTTAGTTATATATTGAGTTAAAAATTTTAATAAAATATTAGTAAAATTATATATAAAAATTAAATATTAATAAAATTATTTATTATAAAATAAGGTATATATTAAGTTATAGAAAATATATA
>JASANE010005883.1:0-10625 GCA_030248225.1 Trileptium ribeirensis | reverse complement strand
GTGTTTACTTTATAGCGAAGTTCTACTGTCAAGTAAACTTCACTGTACCTGTGTGCCTAATCCTTAGGGTATGTGACTGGTGGTGTGAACTTTTCGCTACGCCAAATCACCGCTAGCAGGGGTATCAGCTGGTTCGTCCTAGGTCTCAAATAACCCTTATTGTTTCAAAACTTTACTTGCGGTATTAGCTCAATGAAACTGCTAAAACACTGTATCGATTGTTTTGAGAGTCGGCTCGTTACAGGCAACAGAACTCGACCACTTCGGCGCTACTACTCCGCCACCTTGTCCAAATTTCGGTACCCGTTAACTGGAAAAGCGTGTAACTTCGGAAAAATTTTCCACAAACTATG
Source organism: Trileptium ribeirensis (assembly GCA_030248225.1). Lineage (NCBI taxonomy): Eukaryota > Metazoa > Nematoda > Enoplea > Enoplida > Thoracostomopsidae > Trileptium > Trileptium ribeirensis. The sequence goes on along the minus strand of JASANE010005883.1, from coordinate 10,272 downwards.
CGTGTGAAATTCACATAAGGATTCCTTGGTACCAGCTAATCACTTTAAATCGGAGATACGTGCCTTAGAACCAAAACGACAATTACCATACACGGTAAACGGTTACAAATTAAGCCAATTCTACAAAATGCCACGATGTACCTTCGCACACATTATTTCAAAGTAACAAAATAACTAATAAATCATACAAGGTACAATACTGACCATCATTTGATTGTCTTTCAGTGCAACCGGCAGCGTTTATTGTTCTTTTGAGTCCCTGAGTCGTCCGCTTCGTCCACTGAGGCCCGATGTCGTCCGTTATGCCAACAGTTACTCGAGATGCTGTAGTGATGATCGGTGTGTGGTGCGCCTTTAAGGTGACAATAATTCGGCTAGTCGATAGTGTCAACTTTCGTCTGCGTAGATAATCACACAACCGTAGCGCCACTAATTTAATGTTCGCCAAGATAGTCCAATTTACCAAGCGATTACTCACGACGCCGAAGAGACCTGAGCATTTGATAATTAGTCCCAACCAGAGTTACTAGGGCAGCAAATGTTCGCCGACTGGCTGTATCGTCAATCAGTATCAGTTTACCAGCGTCGATAACCACGCGAATTACTCGAACTCTGTCACCGTTTATGATCTAAACTAGTTAATACCAATTAAATAAACACCAAGTCACTCGTAAATAAAAACCCGGTGACTCCAAAACGTTGTAATGCATCGCGAACCGACCTCGGCCTCATCGGACGGTTGCACGGTGCCTCAGCATTCCACATCTCAGTTCGACCCCTCTCGTTCTTCATATTTTACATCAACTCATGCGGTCCACAAATTTTGTCGCTTGTTTTAAGGTCTAGTTTGACGACCAAAAACCGAAAATGGGCGCTTCCGGATAAAATTGATCTGAACCTCAGTCAAGCAGATAAATAGGTTTGCGCCAGACCCGTGGATCGCATGAGCTGACGTCGCACACATCATCATTACTTGCAAACACTCAAAATGCCTCGTTGAGGATAACTATACTGCCGTCATACAAGTCACTGGTTTAAGCTGTTCATCAATTGGTTGAAATTTGACATGGTGCCTCCACAAATTTGGTCGGAAGGTCAGCCGGCCTTGCTGGCATGCGAGAGGTCCAACAACTAGCGATTCAAAGAAAAATGCGGGTGATTTTGTTCAAAAATTCATTGACGCCTCACGGCGTGGCCCCCAATTTTATTATGTAATTTTATTATGTACTAGGACCAGTTCTGGCCCTAAGGGATCCCAGCTGCACCACTGTTCTCCTTAGCGTGTGGTGCCCGGACAACCCCGGCTTCCACGACTCCCCGGTGATCTATGCGATGACCTAAGGGAACCGCTTAGCTTAGTAGGCTGCCGGCGGGTTAACCAGGGTGTTCGGCCTGGCCCCTATATTGGCCCACGTGTCTAATGGTATGAGGTCCCCCGAGGGAGAGTCAACCCTTAAGCCTGCTCACAGGTAATAAGGCTGACTCGCTTTTCCCTCATTATCCACCTGGTCCCCCAAGCGGGGTTCTCTGGTCCTAACGTGGTCCTAGCGACTTTCCTGTCGGTGTGTCCTTACGCGCTGTCGTCTCGTTTCTGATCTGGGAGCGTTGTACCACCTGAAGCTTAGAATGTAAGCGCGCACAATTTCTAAAAGGCCTAGTCGAAGTGTGTTCCCGAAATCTTGATTTGTTGGGATAACGCAGGGGGCACTGAGGCGAGGGCCCCAGTCCCTTGGATGTTTTACCTATGATTACTAGTGTTACCTATTTTGATGTGGGTTGCGCAAAACGACGATTACGCTGAGAGCATTCGCAGCGGGAGCGTTCCAGGCGGTTGGAGCAAAACATGAACAGAAGGCGGGGTGCAAGGGGGTTGCTTGCTCGGGCCAAAGACGGAGAAGCGGGTGGGCTTGCGTTAGTGAATTAACTCAGCGGGGCACGGGGGAATGACTTGCTCGCAGGGGCCTCAAACCGAGTTAGGTTCAAAAGCTTCAGAGATTCCTGTTGCAACCGATTTCAAAAATTCTATCCGGGTCGGGAATTTTAAACAAAACTCCGAACTGCTTTAATAAATTTGACACGGTTCAACTCGTTTACTGTTGAATCATTTTTGTATCATACACGCTTCATAGACATCGCCCAACTGGGGCATAACATAACTTATTTACAACGGTTTTTTGTAATGTAACAGAATTACATTGGGTACCCTGCAAGGTACCCTAAGGCATATACTACATTCGAGCGCTGTCCCCTGAGAATTTTCGATCGAGTAGGGCCAGACACATCTTTAATGGAAAAATGCTGACTTTCCTAGGAATTTTCTCAGTTGCGTTTTAGTCGATTAAACGGCGGGCTACCTATCAAATCACAATGATCTGTCCCCTTTTAGCAATTTGAACTCCACGCAAACAAGGGACCGAAAGTCCAAAATTTTTCTCTGATTTTAACAGCGACCGGGGCGGCCCACAAAAGATCTGACCAGTCTGAAATTTGCTCCCAGAGGGCTCCGGGAGTAGGTGCCGACGTGGACTTCCCCCGTAGTTGCACGGTTAGAAAGTCCGCATCCCACCGAAACTTGAACCCAAATGCTTCACCGACAGCTCCCCTAAAATTTCATTGAGATCGGGTCCGCAGTCGTTTGCATCGAAAATTGACCAGAAGCAATAGCCACACAGCGACCGAATGGGGATTCGACGCTGTTGTTCGATTTCAGACAAACGGGGGACAACTCATGTCCATCGCGGTTGCAAACGGCTACGTCCCAACAACCTTCCTATTAGTACCTAGGAATTCTTCTGAAGTTTGTTTAGTGACAGCTTTTAATTATGACTTCCTATCATAGAACTTTCGTAGCCCCAACATAATGCTATTGCGTATGCTATCTGTAAAATTTTAAATGCTATTGCTTAGAGCAAAATTCGAGTCAGCCCCGCTGATCTTAGCTTAGAAATTTTACTACTTATCTTTCGCCCTAGAATTTAGGTCACTCCCCGGACATGTGAACGAAAAGAAGGCGTCCGAGGAGCGGGGAACCAGTCGAGACGTATGCGAGCATGAATTTTGAAATTTTCAGCGTGATCTCGTGAATTTCAACGGGGCACGACCTTTACGGGCGTGCGGAGCATCCTTCCGACACTCCAACGTCCGCAAAGGGCGGCCCTCTGCACAAGCGGAAAGAACCTAATCGCCAGGGGCAGCTCTCCACCGTGGAGGCACAGCGGGAAACCACCCCTGGTACGTGGAAACGAACAGAAAAAATAAAAACAGTAAGCATAGTGAATAAACTTTAAATGGCGACAACCGCCAAACTTTTAAAATAAATTCTCGACTGACTCCGATCGGGGAATCGGGCAGTCTCTTTTATACCTCTTATCTACCCCCTTTTTGTTTCCTCTACGTGGCCTAAAAGTTTAAATTTTAAACTTGAACAGCACATCCTGCCGGTTATAACTGAGCCCTACATACATATATATATTAAACTATGAACAAAACACAAACTATGTAAGCCTTTAAGTGCACGAGCGGCGACTCGGCAAACGCTGCATAATATTATAACTGGCAAAACAACGTACGAGCGTCGGTCAGTGGTGGTCAAAAACAAAGCGATGAATGCCCCAAACAGACAAGTTTTGGCAATAACATCGACAGGCCGCGTAAACAACAAAACCTCGCGCTGGTCGGCGCGGGGCCTTTGGCAATGAGCAGTTATAAAAGCGCTTTAGGCGCCTCATGTGTATTAAAATGTTTTATTATTTTGTTTGTATTTCAGGAACGGAGAGGAGCAGGCGGCCGGGGGCGGGATCATATCCATGCCCTGGCTGGTCGCCTGCTTATGATAACCTTTATTTGAACGTAAGTTCCTTAGGAGGCCCGTTAGAAGCCCATTTTCCCGTACAAAATAGAAGAGTTTTGGGTCCCGACTAGGTTAGGGGAATCCTGTGCAAACCCGTTGGGGCGGATGGCCCCGGTTTTCAATGAAATGGTTAGTATAGAGTCCAATTGAGGTATAAAGCTTGAAAAACCGGGAACTTTTGGTTTAGGATGTGGTGATTTAGGGCCCTGAAGTTTGAGAGTTTAAACGCGGGATTGGGGGTCCATAAGTATTTACGGGCTGGGAGTAAGTTGACCCGCGGGAACAATTTTGAAGCCTTATAGGTTTCTTATCACGATGTTATCACCCCCTTTTTGCCTAAATTATAAAGATATCCCAAAGTTTCCAAAATCTTAAAACACCCCTTAGAAGTTGACGTTAGTCGTCTTGTCGCATAGTCCCAACGTTTCTTAAGATACGATGTAACTGTTCACAGCACCACATAAAATATATATGTACACAAGCTACTCATTCACTTCCCCGCGCGCCAGGGTAGGTTTTCCCAGGTCTCGAAACATCAGAAAATCCGCGAACGCAATTTTTTGTCATAAGGGTTTCGTACAACACCCCGACCCATCCTGACACTTGCGTCCCATACAATACATATTCTTATCATAATACAACAATCATGAATACGTAATATTTCCGGATGCGCACCGAGACCGGCCCTGGGGCACCTAAGTAACAAAATTTGTCAAGTCGGATTGTGATAAAACGCGAAGTCGCTACCCCTTGTCCCCGGCCGATTCGACTACGCATCCGTCCCATATTCTAACACAAATCAATCGTACAATAACATAACATTATTATTTTTGAATTGATGTCGACCCTGGGATCGATCGGATACCTCCATGGTAATCATTTTATCCAATTTTGGGTGCGAAATCACCCCGCGCACCTCGGGCTGGTGGAGCGTGATAACACATTTACAGAATACGATACAACATTTTATTTTACTCGACACATTTAACAATGATACATCAATGAATTCTCTCGGATCACGCTCCACCGGATCTCCGATCCCGCCCTCTTATCCCATTGAATTTTGAGGCCCCTATGGCCTGATTTTGAACGTTTGGGATTCGATAAGAACTCGGGCTGTTACACTTGACCCGAAATTTTACTAGTTAATGTCTTCTGACTTGGGCGGATGAAACCAAGCTGGTGAGCTCTAATCAGGCTCTTTTGGAAAAACGGAACCCTCACCCAAAATTTGTAACTTCGAGTGTGTTATACATCAAATTTTTGGGTTTTATGTGCCTAAGTCGGCCTCTAACGGGCCTCTCGTGGGAGATACGATTAAATTTTTAATTTCATTAGTAGTCGGTCTCCCAGGCAGCATTCGGGTCTTGCCCCCGACCGCCTACTTTTTTAGAACCTGAGATATCGGCAAAAATGTGCCGATATCCCAATGAGCAAACAGCGCCCTCAGCGCCGTTATAACTTTCTCTTAAATTTTGCCGCACCGTCCACCGTTTTTGTCGCACTATTTTTCTGGCACTGTCGGCCACTGCCCAGTAAGCAGCCATATATATGTTGTTATATCTGCTGTTGTTTTGGGGTGCCGACCAAATGTATATATGTGGCTCTTCAGATGTAGGCGCATTGGTTAAAGTTTGAATTTTGACGAAGGGTTTGCGCATCGTTGTCATTATATTTATATTTATCTGTTGTTTGTCGCGTAGGTTTCGCTTGTAAAATTTTGAATTTAAATTCTTATACTAGTGGTGGCGTGGCCGAGTGGTTAGAGCGCCTGCTTCATAATCGTGAAGTCAGGAGTTTGAATCCGGTGGTCGCGCTAATCTCCTTGGGCAAGGGACTCAGCCACAATTGCTTCGCAGTACCTCTGCGTTAAACAGGTACTAGACTTTGGTCTAGGCGGATAAGATGATGGGCGGTGTAATGGGCAATCATCATAGCCAGCCTACACACAATGCTTCGGCATAATAACCCGGATTGGTACCTAGTGCCAATTGCATGTTTATCCGACTTTTTTTAAATTCTTAGGGGCCAAGAGAGATCAGAGAAAAGAAAGGGGGTTTAAGACGGCATATAAAAGAGGGCTGCCTATTCCATCAGTGGGGCCAGTCGAGCAGTTTAGCTTTAAAATTTGACGTGTTTTGTCGACGGTTGTCGCCGTAGTTTTTGTATCTTGAAAGTTTCTCTCTCTCGTTTTCTTTCGTCTTTCCGTTGCCCGGGTGGACTCTTCGACCTGCAGACTCGTGGAAGAGGTCCGCCCGGGGATTTTCTCAATGTTTTTGATTTTTCGCTTAAGCCTAAGACCAGGGGCAGCCCTTGGGGGTGCTGCGGTGTCCGTCGGATGCGTAGCGCTCCCTTAAGTGCTGCGCCCATGCTTCCGAGATTTAAATAAACTTTTGGGCCAAATTATATTCAAAAAGGGGAGGCCTCCGCGCTCGACTGGTTCCACGTTCACTGGGTCGTGCTTATAGTGGAAACCCAGCAAATGTAGTGCTCGTTAGTACTTGTTTTATCCTAAATTTGGCGTGAAAAAGGGAAAAATGTTCTCTCACTGGCGTTGATGCCGTGAAAAAAAGAAAAAAATTTTCACTGGCGTTGACAGTTAGCAGGCTTAGGAACTTTGTGAGCGACGGCATTTCAGATTCAGAACAAATTTTGGGTAGTGAAATTTTGGGGGAGTTGTGCTCGGCTAGGGTGGACTCTTCGACCTGCAAACTCGTGGAAAAGGTCCGCTCGAGACGTTTCGGGCAGTTCAAGTTTTTGTTTTCAAGATGAGAAGGGTCGCACTTGCAGGCGCTGGGACGTCCGTCGGGTGCTCCGCGCGCCCGTAAGTGTTGGTACCCCAAATTGTTGGTCGCCTGATAAAGTTTTACTGTCGCCCGCCGGAGTGGGAATGCTTCTAAGTGTAAAAATTTAAAGCGTGGTATTTCGGAGTAATCGTGTTAGGAGTAATATTATGGGCTGCGGAGCGGACGATTACTTTTACGCGCTCCGGAGTCCATTGTGTTTTCAAACGATATAACACACTCGAAGTTACAAATTTTGGGTGAGGGTTCCGTTTTTCCAAAAGAGCCTGATTAGAGCTCACCAGCTTGGTTTCATCCGCCCAAGTCAGAAGACATTAACTAGTAAAATTTCGGGTCAAGTGTAACAGCCCGAGTTCTTATCGAATCCCAAACGTTCAAAATCAGGCCATAGGGGCCTCAAAATTCAATGGATAAAGGGCGACCGGATACCGGTGGAGCGTGATCCAAGAATTCATTGATGTATCATTGTTAAATGTGTCGAGTAAAATAAAATGTTGTATCGTATTCTGTAAATGTGTTATCACGCTCCACCAGCCCGAGGTGCGCGGGGTGATTTCGCACCCAAAATTGGATAAAATGATTACCATGGAGGTATCCGATCGATCCCAGGGTCGACATCAATTCATAAATAATAATGTTATGTTATTGTACGATTGATTTGTGTTAGAATATGGGACGGATGCGTAGTCGAATCGGCCGGGGACAAGGGGTAGCGACTTCGCGTTTTATCACAATCCGACTTGACAAATTTTGTTACTTAGGTGCCCCAGGGCCGGTCTCGGTGCGCATCCGGAAATGTTACGTATTCATGATTGTTGTATTATGATAAGAATATGTATTGTATGGGACGCAAGTGTCAGGATGGGTCGGGGTGTTGTACGAAACCCTTATGACAAAAAATTGCGTTCGCGGATTTTCTGATGTTTCGAGACCTGGGAAAACCTACCCTGGCGCGCGGGGAAGTGAATGAGTAGCTTGTGTACATATATATTTTATGTGGTGCTGTGAACAGTTACATCGTATCTTAAGAAACGTTGGGACTATGCGACAAGACGACTAACGTCAACTTCTAAGGGGTGTTTTAAGATTTTGGAAACTTTGGGATATTTTTATAATTTAGGCAAAAAGGGGGTGATAACATCGTGATAAGGAACCTATAAGGCTTCAAAATTGTTCCCTCGGGTCAACTTACTCCCAGCCCGTATATACTTATGGACCCCCAATCCAGCGTTTAAACTCTCAAACTTCAGGGCCCTAAATCACCACATCCTAAACCAAAAGTTCCCGGTTTTTCAAGCTCTATACCTCAGTTAAACTCTATACTAACCATTTCATTGAAAACCGGGGCTATCCGCCCCAACGGGTTTGCACAGGATTCCCCTAACCTAGTCGGGACCCAAAACTCTTCTATTTTGTACGGGAAAATGGGCCTCTAAGAGGCCTCCTAAGGAACTTACGTTCAAATAAAGGTTATCATAAGCAGGCGACCAGCCAGGGCATGGATATGATCCCGCCTCCGGCCGCCTGCTCCTCTCCGTTCCTGAAATACAAACAAAATAATAAAAAATTTTAATACACATAAGGCGCCTAAAGCGCTTTTATAACTGCTCATTGCCAAAGGCCCCGCGCCGACCAGCGCGACGTTTTGTTGTTTACGCGGCCTGTCGATGTTATTGCCAAAACTTGTCTGTTTGGGGCATTCATCGCTTTGTTTTTGACCACCACTGACCGACGCTCGTACGTTGTTTTGCCAGTTATAATATTATGCAGCGTTTGCCGAGTCGCCGCTCGTGCACTTAAAGGCTTACATAGTTTGTGTTTTGTTCATAGTTTAATATATATATGTATGTAGGGCTCAGTTATAACCGGCAGGATGTGCTGTTCAAGTTTAAAATTTAAACTTTTAGGCCACGTAGAGGAAACAAAAAGGGGGTAGATAAGAGGTATAAAAGAGACTGCCCGATTCCCCGATCGGAGTCAGTCGAGAATTTATTTTAAAAGTTTGGCGGTTGTCGCCATTTAAAGTTTATTCACTATGCTTACTGTTTTTATTTTTTCTGTTCGTTTCCACGTACCAGGGGTGGTTTCCCGCTGTGCCTCCACGGTGGAGAGCTGCCCCTGGCGATTAGGTTCTTTCCGCTTGTGCAGAGGGCCGCCCTTTGCGGACGTTGGAGTGTCGGAAGGATGTCCGCACGCCCGTAAAGGTCGTGCCCCGTTGAAATTCACGAGATCACGCTGAAAATTTCAAAATTCATGCTCGCATACGTCTCGACTGGTTCCCCGCTCCTCGGACGCCTTCTTTTCGTTCACATGTCCGGGGAGTGACCTAAATTCTAGGGCGAAAGATAAGTAGGTAAAATTTCTAAGCTAAGATCAGCGGGGCTGACTCGAGTTTTGCTCTAAGCAATAGCATTTAAAATTTTACAGATAGCATACGCAATAGCATTATGTTGGGGCTACGAAAGTTCTATGATAGGAAGTCATAATTAAAAGCTGTCACTAAACAAACTTCAGAAGAATTCCTAGGTACTAATAGGAAGGTTGTTGGGACGTAGCCGTTTGCAACCGCGATGGACATGAGTTGTCCCCGTTTGTCTGAAATCGAACAACAGCGTCGAATCCCCATTCGGTCGCTGTGTGGCTATTGCTTCTGGTCAATTTTCGATGCAAACGACTGCGGACCCGATCTCAATGAAATTTTAGGGGAGCTGTCGGTGAAGCATTTGGGTTCAAGTTTCGGTGGGATGCGGACTTTCTAACCGTGCAACTACGGGGGAAGTCCACGTCGGCACCTACTCCCGGAGCCCTCTGGGAGCAGATTTCAGACTCGTCAGATCTTTTGTGGGCCGCCCCGGTCGCTGTTAAAATCAGAGAAAAATTTTGGACTTTCGGTCCCTTGTTTGCGTGGAGTTCAAATTGCTAAAAGGGGACAGATCATTGTGATTTGATAGGTAGCCCGCCGTTTAATCGACTAAAACGCAACTGAGAAAATTCCTAGGAAAGTCAGCATTTTTCCATTAAAGATGTGTCTGGCCCTACTCGATCGAAAATTCTCAGGGGACAGCGCTCGAATGTAGTATATGCCTTAGGGTACCCTGCAGGGTACCCAATGTAATTCTGTTACATTACAAAAAAACCGTTGTAAATAAGTTATGTTATGCCCCAGTTGGGCGATGTCTATGAAGCGTGTATGATACAAAAATGATTCAACAGTAAACGAGTTGAAGCGTGTCAAATTTATTAAAGCAGTTCGGAGTTTTGTTTAAAATTCCAACCCGGATAATTTTTGAAATCGGTTGCAACAGGAATCTCTGAAGCTTTTGAACCTAACTCGGTTTGAGGCCCCTGCGAGCAAGTAATTCCCCCGTCGCCCCGTAAACGAATTCACTAACGCAAGCCCACCCGCTTCTCCGTCTTTGGCCCGAGCAAGCAACCCCCCTTGCACCCCGCCTTCTGTTCATGTTTTGCTCCAACCGCCTGGAACGCTCCCGCTCCGATTCTCTCAGCGGGCTCGTCGTTTCGCGCAACCCACATCAAAATAGGTAACACTAGTAATCATAGGTAAAACATCCAAGGGGACTGGGGCCCCTCGCCCTCAGTGCCCCCCTGCGTTATCCC
>JASANE010005882.1:0-23943 GCA_030248225.1 Trileptium ribeirensis | reverse complement strand
CTTGTATATTAAAACTGTCAAACTTGTAACATTTGTGGCTGCGTATTTGAGGTCTGTCTTACGCCATGGACCTAGCCATTTGACAGCAAACTATATTGTGCACAATGTGATAGGCCTAGTTTAAATTAAAAATCATTCTGTATATTTGGACTCTCCAAAAACTGTAGATCTATCACATGCTTATTAGCTTATTCTGCTTTATCTTATGGAATCGCATAAGAATAAACTGCAGTAACACTCAGTTTTGGAAGAACAGTGTTGCCAAGAGTCATCGCAAACTTTTCAAGTGTGGTAGGCGGTAAGAGAGTGGGATCGACCGATCATTTACATTCATTTGGTTATAACCCAATCCGTTAAGTTTTTCACGTTTACCAGTATAAAGCGGGTGAAGGGTGCCACCCCTTTGTGACGCCCCTGAGTGTAGCTGACTTAGGCTTTTATTAAAATTCTCAACGAAAGTCAACTTATCGACGACCAAGCTTGTTTTCTAATATAAGAAGGTAAAGGCGACCTTCGAATGCTTCTAAAACTAACAGTGCAATTTCGATTACATATTTGAAGACATACTCTCAAACAGCAACGTAAATTTTTCATAGCAGCAGCTAGAGTCAAAGTCATTTTACATCGTATTGCACGAAATAAATTCATTTTACATATGCTTATAATCGCTATAAACATAATCGAACAGAGGAAAGTAGAGATTATACCTATCAAAGCTGCCAAACTAACTGTAGCTCTAGAAATCACTACTAGGGTGAACAGATTTATAAAATATTTCAACCGCCGCTCCCCCCAAACCCCCGCCTTAAGCTGTTCTTTTTTCTAACGTTATAACGTACCGCCCTTCATGGTTACTTGGGCCAGACCGCGCATGGAGAAATAAATATTTGAGATGTATGTAATAACCCAGAGAAGAACATAATGAAATTTCATTTGAATTTTCGTTAATTAAAGCTTAAGTTCATGTGGAACCATCTGCAAATCACAAATGATTGAGATTTTCCTGAATTCATTTTCGATTTTACGAAGTACTTTTCTCAACCCGTCTACATTCAGGGCTTCATCCCGGGAACAACTGCCACGTGGCTTACTCGAGTTAATCTCTGAGGGTGAGGAACAACTACACCTGTGGTCTGGTTCACGTTCATGGAATACTGAGACTAAGTGAAAAAAACGGTATTTTTAAATAAGTACGCGAAAGCAACCAGTCTTTTTTATTTCCAACGGGGGTCTAAATATTTATTCTAGTGTCTTAAGGCTCAACCACAAGATTTATCAGCAATATCGATGACATTGAATTTTAGGACCGATTTTTAAACGAAGTAACTCCAATGATAGTATAAATTCAGCGCTTCATTAATAAAATTTCCGCTGAGCGTCCAACAGGACATAAGATCAAAGGTACTTTCTTCGTCTAAATTGTTGCACACAACACTTATCTGATGAATTTGCACCATACAGTTAAGGACACCGAATCAAGCAACTCTGAACCGGAGAATTTATTAGGAAAACCAACATAAACATGGCACGTGAAAGAATGGTAAAGTAAATAGAACAAAATGAAAACATACACCGTTTATTAACTGCAGCTATGGTGTCCATTGTCAACTGTTTACGTATTTCAGTATGAACCTTTCTTTATGTTACCCGACAAGCCAGCATGTACATTTCTTGAAAACATTATTAGATGCATGCTACATAATATTAAAAGCGTGCGTGTATCTAATACGTACATAGCGTTAGCTTTGATATAAAGTAGAAGCAAAAACCATTACAGGTGCAGTGTGACTATTGACTAGTAACGGACTGTATTAATCGTCACAATTAAATCTTATGTGTCTCTATGTGCAACTGAATGGATTCTGCTTGTATGGGTTATCTTAGAACATTTAGCTACAGGTTGACTACTGACGGACTGTACGAATCGTGACAATTAAAGCCTAAATCCTCCGTGTCTCCTTGGGAAACTGAATTTATTCTCCTTGTATGTGTTATCTTAAGCCGTTTAGCTAAAAGTTACTCAATATAGCCCGAATTTCAAAATTAATATTTCAATACGTATAGATATAGCATTTTTGAACAAAACAGTGGACGTTCTTCGGAAACATATAAATCTTACTAGTGCAGGAACAATGTTGGATGCATACGTCTTGTAAAAGACTAAATTAACAAATAGATTTGAGCTATGTTAAATATTGGAGCATCCAGCTTGAACAAAACAGTGGACGTTGTTCGGAAATATATAAATCTTACTAGTGCAGGAACAATGTTGGGTGTTTACGTCTTGTAAAACACTAAATTAACAAATAGATTTGAGCTACGTTAAATATTGGAGCGTCCAGCAAAGTGCCACCACGTTCCATTGCATTTTTCTGAGGAGCATGACAATGATAAGCTCATAAGATGTTACGACTAAAGCGATGTAGCTATTTGTAACTGCAAATCACCGTGTACCACTTCACAGGAGAATAAACCATATGTTTGTAATTTCATGAAAGGGACAAGTGTCCTCTGGTATTGATCGGGAACATTTTGCCCCGCTGTATTTCATAGAGAATATTTTACGCTACGAAATGCAGAGGAATGCTGCATACCGCCATTAAATGCAGAGGAATGCTGCATACCGCCATTAAATGCAACTCGTTGGAAAAAGGATCATCCACGACATTTCTTCTTTCCATGAAATACAGATGAATGCTCTGGTAGGAGGTTGAAATACTATTAGGAGCGTCCACAAATTCTACACCACATAGTATTTTACGCTGTGAAATGCAGAGGAATGCTGCATACCGCCATTAAATGCAACTCGTTGGAAAAAGGATCATCCACGACATTTCTTCTTTCCATGAAATACAGATGAATGCTCTGGTAGGAGGTTGAAATACTATTAGGAGCGTCCACAAATTCTACACCACATAGTATTTTACGCTGTGAAATGCAGAGGAATGCTGCATACCGCCATTAAATGCAACTCGTTGGAAAAAGGATCATCCACGACATTTCTTCTTTCCATGAAATACAGATGAATGCTCTGGTAGGAGGTTGAAATACTATTAGGAGCGTCCACAAATTCTACACCACATAGTATTTTACGCTGTGAAATGCAGAGGAATGCTGCATACCGCCATTAAATGCAACTCGTTGGAAAAAGGATCATCCACGACATTTCTTCTTTCCATGAAATACAGATGAATGCTCTGGTAGGAGGTTGAAATACTATTAGGAGCGTCCACAAATTCTACACCACATAGTATTTTACGCTGTGAAATGCAGAGGAATGCTGCATTCCGCCATTAAATGCAACTCGTTGGAAAAAGGATCATCCACGACATTTCTTCTTTCCATGAAATACAGATGAATGCTCTGGTAGGAGGTTGAAATACTATTAGGAGCGTCCACAAATTCTACACCACATAGTATTTTACGCTGTGAAATGCAGAGGAATGCTGCATACCGCCATTAAATGCAACTCGTTGGAAAAAGGATCATCCACGACATTTCTTCTTTCCATGAAATACAGATGAATGCTCTGGTAGGAGGTTGAAATACTATTAGGAGCGTCCACAAATTCTACACCACATAGTATTTTACGCTGTGAAATGCAGAGGAATGCTGCATACCGCCATTAAATGCAACTCGTTGGAAAAAGGATCATCCACGACATTTCTTCTTTCCATGAAATACAGATGAATGCTCTGGTAGGAGGTTGAAATACTATTAGGAGCGTCCACAAATTCTACACCACATAGTATTTTACGCTGTGAAATGCAGAGGAATGCTGCATACCGCCATGGTAAATGCAACTCGTGGGAAAGGGGAATATACGAGATATCTCTTCTCTACATGACATATGGAGGCTGGGTAGGTAGGAGGTAGAAATTTGGAGGGTGCGTAATCTCTCTACCTGTAGTTCTATGCTGTGAAATGCAGAAGGAATGCTGCATACCGCCATTAAATGCAACTCGTTGGAAAAAGGATCATCCACGACATTTCTTCTTTCCATGAAATACAGATGAATGCTCTGGTAGGAGGTTGAAATACTATTAGGAGCGTCCACAAATTCTACACCACATAGTATTTTACGCTGTGAAATGCAGAGGAATGCTGCATACCGCCATTAAATGCAACTCGTTGGAAAAAGGATCATCCACGACATTTCTTCTTTCCATGAAATACAGATGAATGCTCTGGTAGGAGGTTGAAATACTATTAGGAGCGTCCACAAATTCTACACCACATAGTATTTTACGCTGTGAAATGCAGAGGAATGCTGCATACCGCCATTAAATGCAACTCGTTGGAAAAAGGATCATCCACGACATTTCTTCTTTCCATGAAATACAGATGAATGCTCTGGTAGGAGGTTGAAATACTATTAGGAGCGTCCACAAATTCTACACCACATAGTATTTTACGCTGTGAAATGCAGAGGAATGCTGCATTTGGGTTGTGTTTTTTTTTTTTTGGTGTTTTGGGGTTTTGTTTTTTGTGTGGGGTTGTGTTTTGGTTGTTTTTGTTTGTTTTTTTTTTTCCGCCATTAAAAGCAACTCGTTGGAAAAAGGATCATCCACGACATTTCTTCTTTCCATGAAATACAGATGAATGCTCTGGTAGGAGGTTGAAATACTATTAGGAGCGTCCACAAATTCTACACCACATAGTATTTTACGCTGTGAAATGCAGAGGAATGCTGCATACCGCCATTAAATGCAACTCGTTGGAAAAAGGATCATCCACGACTCTTAACTGATTCATGTATTACATTCATAGCGCCCAACCTTTTAAAAGTAATAGCAGAAGTTCTGATACGGACATAGATGGCAGGCTGTTTCCAACCCAAGACTGATTTTTGTGCTAGCACTTTATAAGTAATAGCAGAAGTTCCGATACGGACATAGATGGCAGGCTGTTTCCAACCCTAGACTGGTTTTTGTGCTAGCATCCTAAAAGTAATAGCAGAAGTTCTGATACGGACATAGATGGCAGGCTGTTTCCAACCCTAGACTGGTTTTTGTGCTAGCATCCTAAAAGTAATAGCAGAAGTTCTGATACGGACATAGATGGCAGGCTGTTTCCAACCCTAGACTGGTTTTTGTGCTAGCATCCTAAAAGTAATAGCAGAAGTTCTGATACGGACATAGATGGCAGGCTGTTTCCAACCCTACACTGATTTTTTTGCTAGCATCCTAACAAACAAAATAAATCACAAAAAAGCCTAAATATATAAGTCTTTTTGCAATAGAAAAAGAATGGCGTATCTAAATTTATGTGTACAACTAACAAATATTTACGTTGATATAGAAAACTTTCAATATTTTAAACTGCATTATACCGAACGCAACTATAACTATAACATCACCACGTGTTGCATACAAAAAGCAGTCTTGGATTCCATAAATTTACAAGGACATTTTTGAAACATCAACAAGTGTCGCTTATATATTATAAAACAACGTTATCAACCAATGACTAACGAATGATCGGTGTGTTTTAACGTCAAACCGTTAAGTCTTCTATAAAATACTCACTCGTAACAGACAGATAAAACTAAATTCCAATAGAATACTAGTCAAACACTTTAAAACACTCCATAATTATTCTGGGTAAATTATAATGTATCAGGGGAATAGAGAGGTGTACCCTTGGTGGTATAAATACCTCTCCATTCGTGGCTCCGTGTACTAATGTCACAGCTCCAAAACTGATTTATCATGAAGTTGGTTATCAATTTAAAATAATATCTGATATTTCTGGAACTAGCAACGAACCGGTTTTGTATTAACTAATTTGTACTCAATTATGCTCATATAATCAAAGACCATCATAGATCTGCGTCTCAGTTGTATTTTCTACTAGTCCGTGTCATACTGCACTTCCGTCATGTTCTTTATTCGTTGTATGTATTTTATTTATTAAAGATTTTGTGGTTTTCTTCTTTCTTTTCTGTCGAGCCGAGTATGGCCAACAAGTCTTGCAGTAGAAACTATATATTAATTAAGAACAACGACCATTAGTAATGACCAGGCCCTCCCAAACGTTGTCCTTGCTGCGCTTATACAAAACATTAATTAAGCATATATATTTGATCCCTGTAGTTCCTGAACTTAAATATTGTAGATATTACCTTAAAAAGTCTGAATTGTATGGCTCCAGCCCAGACCAAAGTCACATAATTACATTTTGCTGTTTATATGTATGCTGATAAAACCAAATAAACGTACACACATCTTGAAAGCATATATGCTTAGGGTGACATAATATTGGCCATGTTTTTGCATACAGCCTGCCTTCGATAACATGTTTTCAAGATTTTATTTTGCGGGATGCTTTAGATATCCATATACGCTGTCAGGCATATTCTGTCCCACAGGTTTAAAGTATCTGCTCGACCTCGATTGGCCTAGCGGTGTGTCTGATGCCTGACTCGTTGTAATTAAGTTGTGGAAGAACCTGACTTAACGTACGCAATTTCATAACAAATATCTTATGGCTGACGACATCATGATGCCCAAATTTTGCTGAAACACCAGGGTATTACCAAAACGCTTGGACTACGATGCAGCGTCGGACAGAGTGTGAAAATTGCAATGTTACTCATGCAACAGCGGTTGCACGCGCTGTTCACAAGGTCTGCACATAGAAACCGATCTTGTCTCGCATAAATATCTCATGATCCCAAAAATAGTTATACACATGATCCATATTCCGTCCGAATAGGTGGAGTGTCATACCAATTGCACCATTGAATGCATTGTGTTACTCATCATGCCCATTAATTCAATGCCTTAGGGTAACTCTAAGTTAAACCAAGGCAGCATGGCGATGACCACTACCTGCACATTCCATCACCACGTGATGTTAATTACATGACGCAAGGCCTTGCTGCAGTCAAAACCGTTTCTTTGATTTTTTTCAAACAATATTTGTTTGAATCTTTTTAAGATCTATATATTTATATCTTTAAAACTTCAGAAAACATCTTTTAAAATTTCAATAAAGCATTTTTGAATCACATTCTGTGGAATTTCAATTCTTCCGGGGCATCCATCTTTGGGTTATGAGCCAGTTTAAAAAATACCAAAAAATGAAATTTTCAAAATGTGAGTTCCTTTAGTTGTTTATGTAGAAAATTGGGATTATGAGGTCATTAATCCGTTAAAAATGTCCATGTTTAATTTGTTTTAAACCTATGTTGCTAGCACTGTGGGTCGCAGTAGAGGTTAAAAAGCTGATATTTGATATAAAATTTTCCAGCTTGTTTGCGCACTAAAATAGGTGTACACATTTACTGTTAAGTTACATACCCATTTGGCTGGTATGCCTCAAATAGGGCAACTAGGTAGGCCCTACAATAGAAAAATCACGCTTGAAAACAAAATTTATCTTGAATGTGGACATTTATTTTCAAATCTTTTCCTCTTTTTCGCCGCCGGAGGCATTTTGGTCGTAGCAGCCTTTTTGGACCTGTGACACGTCACAGTAAATTGTCATAATTTCAACACGGCATGTTTTGGTTGCGGAAGGTAAACAAAAAGATTGTAATTGTACATGCTCATAGCGGGAGTTAATCACCAGAGGTCAGAAGCTCCCTTCATCCGAGGGCTCGAGTCACCCCGCTCCCCAATGGAGGCGTCGAACGCGCAGGAACTTATCATGAGTGTCGCGCACCCACTGAAGGCACACTTCCCCTGTGACCCTTAGGTCCTCGAAACTCGAGCACGGATGGATTATAAAGTTGGGGCTTTATTGTTTCAGCCCGGCATTCGGTATGTAGTAACACTGCGGAAAGTGCCGGAACAAATTTTAGTAAATCTTGGCAACAAAACAGACAGATTTTCCCACTTTTTCAATATAGGTAGACGGATGTTATATAGTAGAGTAGCCTAATGTGCGCCCATAGAGTTTACTGAACTCAGTCACTCGTACATTTTATTGCGTAACTTCATAACAATACACTTTATAATGACGAAAATTTTTATAGCTTTTGTCCACACCTGTACGAACACATGGTAAAATTTCATGTTTTAGATGCAAGAAAAACTAAAGTTACATGGTTCGGAACCTCAAAAAATGGCTCATGGAGCAAATTAAGGCACGGTTCTCAATGTGCTCCAGTAGGGTCTTAATTTGCTCCAATTGGGGCGCCTCAAAATGAGCCGCGCATTCTTTTCAACTATAGTTCGAGGTGAGTTCGCTCGACCGGGGTGACTTTTGGTTGATAATCCCGACGACGTTTTTGCGAAGGAGTTTTTGAAATGGAATTGGGTTTTAAAAATCTTTTTTGGAGAGCGGCAGTTATTATTTTTTTTCCGGATCTCCCACGTTCCAGCCATTGTATTTACTTTACCTAAAAAATTATCACTGGAAAAATTTAAAATTTATTTAATTTCTAAATTTTACTTTCAATTTAATAATCATAAGGCGGTTAGAAGGGTTGAACAAGTTTTTGGAAAGCTTTATGGCTTCCCCCACAGGGACCCGGAAATCCGCAAAAAGTAACCCTATAAGTTTAGAACATTTGAAGTACCTGAAACAGCGGCAAGCATGAATAAATTTCGAGTCATACCATGAAATTGGATTTCCCAAACATTATGTTATGCGCGAGACAGCGAAGCACCTGCTCAGAATGCAGATGGTGAAAACAATGTCACAGCCCGACGGCTGCAACAGTAACAAAAATAATTATAATTGCGCAATTCATAATACGACAGCGCCGGGTCTATTACCAGCTTCTAGGCTAGCTGTGTTGGGTAACCCCGTCTGCATGTGCGTCATTACGGAATCGACAAATAAGCTTAATTTTGGGTAGCGCTCCGGTTTTTCGAACTCACACCCAGCAGCTCGGCCTCGCGGTACACCTTTTCCCCGTGACGTCCCCATCTTGCAGAAAATGCGGGACCCAAGGGAACAAATAAATTTTGGTCTATAATGGACTCGGAGCTGCACCCCCAAAACACAATGTTTTGTTTTTTTCCTGTATGGGCTGTGGCTCGTAGATTTAGTAAAAAGCGGAATTAGATTTGTGACAGTGGTGTTACATGGCTTTTTGTCGTACAGGAGCAGACAGGCTACGACACCCTTCAACAAAAAATAGTGTCATGTGCAACATTTGTGCAAAACTATAAACGGAGTACCATTATTGCGGCTCTTTTTGCTAGAAGTAGGTTCGTTAGGTCTGAGCTATACAAAGTATGTCACCCTTGGCTCTAGACAACAAAAATCATATTTTCAGTTATCTCCGGTTTTAGACAACACGAGCCGTTTGAGCTATACGGTACCATATTTGGTCTTAAAAATCCACAATTTGTGGTTAGCTGTATGCTTATAATTAATCGCTATCATTATCTGCTATCGGGCATACAAATTATCTGGTATAGACTAGCGTAGGACTAAAACGTTGGCAAGAAAATAGATGCATTTTGGGATCCTCTTTTTGGGCTTATGTGCACGGTCATCTTTACCGGTGTTGAACAAACAGTTACCAGAATCACCGGCCTATTATCACAGGCTACTGGATTAACTGTTTTCATTAATCATTTGTGTTGTGTCAGTCTGGCAACCCGAGCGAGCAGCCGACAAGACAAGATGCATTTGAAACTTGCATAGGAAAAAAGGCATACTCATTGATCGATAACGCCTAAGGTGCAAGTTTTTCGATAACATAGGACATCGAGAGGGAACATCTGGTAGCGTACGGAGCTCTCCATGCCATGAAATAGCATAACGCGCGGGGCAGTCGGCACAGACGTAGATCGGTCGTAGCGCATATATTTGCTTAGAAAAAATTCTAAAACTTTATTTACTTTCTAAATTTCACTTTCAATTTACAATCATAAGGCGGTTATAAGGGTTGAACAAGTTTTTGGCCAAAACTCGAATGGAGCGATTTAATATTTGCATCTTACTCACGAAACATTTAAAGATGTCGACGCGAGTTGCACCACAGTACCACGACCCCGGGAGGACAGTTCGAGACCATCACGGAGCACATTTTGGTCTTTCCGATGTTGCACCAATATTAAATATTCCGCTGCATGGCACAACTATAGGCCGTCATATTTTTGCCTTTACGGTAGTAACAATTTGTGTCTTTTTAGGTTTTGTAAACATACTGTTAAAGATTACTAACTAACGTACCAATTATATCTTATAACTATAGTACCACTAATATCATACACTACAAATTCGATATAAAAACTCGTACGCGTTCCGTTTGAATTATTGTCACACATAATGAACATACAAAAATATACACTTAGCAATGCACATTATAAAGCAATGAAAACAGACAAAACCAATCGACCGGGCTGTACATAAACCCAGATCGCCTTAATCTTTGGCGATTGGTTGCCAAAAAGTTAAGGATTTGATTGTTCCAAATTTGAAAAATGTGCGCTGAGCAAGAAATATAGCTAGTTGATCAGTGCGCTAAAGATTTAATCGGCGCTTATTAGGAGGTGGCGTAGATATGGCTACTCTACTATATATTTAGAATGAGATTACAGAAGCCTGAGCTGTGAGGACGTTATCTACCATTTGTACCCAATGGCTATGACATAATTTGACTGGGGATTATAGTTTAGCTCATTTTCACGCGAGACCTAAAAAATTCTATTTGATAACATAAAATGATACGGTCACAACAGTATAATTAACGCGCGCTATCAAACCATTGTAGCCAAAACATAATGCGCCGAATCTAGCCATCAAATAAGAAAGTTCTCGTACCCTTCCCACTCTCAGCGCGCTTATTTGTATTTAATTTGCAAATTAAACTGCATAAAACATAAATTACAGTCAGTCGATTGGAAGCATATAGCAAACAGGCAATTTATAGTATAATAAACACTCATGAAAATTATTACCAAAATAAAATTATTAGATTTCACGGGCCTGTCCGAATGTGGAAACTTTTGCTTTTGCGTTACAGATTAAATTCCCATCTAGTAAGATTTTGGGTTTTAATTTTTTTTTCCTAACCAGTAATACTAATGTAGTGTGGACAAAATTCAGAACGTGTGCCATGCCGCGTTCACGTTATACGTCCCTGTTTTTGGAACTTTTGACCCCTGTACCCCTCGCCGACCCTACCGTACTGCATTAGGCCACGACACATGTATCTCGTAAATAAAATGCCGAGAGCGTACCACACACGTGTATCTCAAATTTTTTCAGACAATGCGAGCACACACCTCAGCGACCCCAATTGGGCGCCGACCAACTTATGCCATATCAGTCAAACTAATTCCAGATTCTCGTATATTGTATTTAGCCCATATGGACATTTGTCAAATAAATTTTGAATAGTTGTCAAAGTGCCAGACAACACGGAGCGCCACCTTAGAGGTCGGGGCAAGTGGAAATACGCGTAACTAGCTACAATTTAAAATCTATCTAAACATGGGGGTGTCTAAGACACCCTGTTCTCAACAGTGTGTCTGACACTGTGTGGGGTACATAGGTTCCAAACGTTGGGGACATTATAACGTGACGCGCAATAAAGCATCACGCACTTGCACCAGCTCAGTACGGTGTGCACTATACCTTTTACCAGCCGCAGGACGCGCGCCAATTTTCGCCTTTATACGCCTAATTGGAGGTACCTATATGAGCCATAATAGGTATACACTGAGATTAGTGTAGGTTGGGAACTGCCGCTGTCATAACGATGCAATGGACCTGTAGCGGACCTAATGTTTGATGCTTTAAAATTTACGAGATTCGGCTAAAATCAATTTTTTTTAAAACATTTGGTTGAATATAAATATAGGTTCAATCGAATTAGCCTTGTCAAACAATGCTCAAAAATCTTTTTTTTAAATCAATTTTTTTCAGTTTAAAATGTTAACATTCATCAAAGTTCAATTTTTTCATCAAAATTTCGCGTTACGGCTTATACCACAAAAAGATGACGCCTGGTCGTATTACCCTCCGCTATACATAAAAAGAAAAATTTAACTAATGTAAATGATTAAACACAAAGGCGAAGAGGGGGACGGCTAGCACTATATATATCTCCCGCAAAATGTAAGCCATTCGTGGATGCAACGAGAGGGGCTCTCCTAGGACCATTTGCCGAGCAGATATAAACTGCGATTAATTCCAAAACTTGATTTCGACTTGTACTTAGAGTGAAATTTCGAAGAGAACACATGAGCAACGCAAAAAAACACGAGGATACATAATTACCTAATTGGTGTAAAATAAATCTCAATGAAAATTGTATATAACATATTAAATGGTATTTTTTTTACTGACATTAACAGTTTAGCAAACTAGGGGCGTCATACATGAAAAAACCGCTCGAAAACTACTTTTCCCCCTCAAACGACTGAGCTTTATCAGAACTCAGCCCCGACGGGAGCGTAATGGAGGGGTTCAAAGCTGCCTCACCGGCAGGCACACCGCCCCGGCCCGATTGTACGCCTGCTGGCGGTTAGCCATCCTGCTCCCTACGAAAAAATCTGCGTTTATGAATCTTTGAAAATTCCCGCGGCAAAATAGGGTCAAAGCATTTGAAAACGGTCAAGCGGGGGATCAGACAGCATTTTAATATGTACAATTGAATTCTCATATAAATTTTGTATAGCTTATATGCCTATCTCAAAAATAAGAATCAACCGAAGAAGATAATTATTTCAATAAAATCCAGTTTCCGAGTTTTATATAAATATAACATCTCCCCCATCTGCTCCACAAACTCGTTCGTTTTGCATAAATTTAAGGCCTAGGCTGGGCTCACAGCTGCAAGTACCTGATCACTATAGCAGGTCCATAGATATTCGATGAGTGGAGGGGCTCACGCGACACTCCTGCATAGAGGCTTGGCGGGAAATCATAGAAACATTGAAAACATTTATACAGCCAGGAAGCCTCAAATTTGCTATTTCAGACTGAGGCAGATTTCGGTAAACACTTATTCAGATCGAAGACTTGACACAATCCGATATTTCCTGATAAACAAAAATTACGAGAAGAAAAAATGGTTTTTTGCATTTTCCATATTCCCACCAAAACAAGCAAAAAAAAATGTTCTGAGGCGTCCCTTTACAAAAGGGAGCGCTAATAAATATGATGGATTGGCCAACAATTTGCGAGTGTACTAGAACGTAGGATTTTCCACTGGAAATCAGTAGTTTGCGAAATCTCAAATTACCGTAACCCTCATTTTTCGTCCAGGGATTGAAAATTTTGTTTGGTAAAAAATGCCATGAATTATAGCACTTCCGAATTGAATGAGTTAAAATAACGAAACTATTAAAAAAATCTACGATATTTTTTGATAAAACGACTCCTGGTAACAAAATGACATATTTAGTTACTAGTAATGGGTAATATCTCGAATTTTCTGATAAAAGTTTTTTTGCCAAAAATTTTTCAAAACACAGTTTATAGGCACACAAAACTGGTATTAAGATCAAAAAACAGTGACCTTAATCATAAACATTGAATAACATTCATAGTTTGCATATTGACAACTGCCACATTCAAATGCACTAGCATACTTATTCATACACTCAAAAATCCCGCCACATTTTGTAGCGTTTAGTAACACATTTACCCGCCCGAATTAACAAAACATGTACTTCACCTTTGAACTTTTTTCTTCAAAAATCAGACAAAGAAATTGACTTACAAAAAGCACGAAAAATAGTTACTACTTCATATAACCTTCTGGTTTTTTCGCATGTTTACTGCAATCGTCATATCTTCTACACTGACACTGTTTGAGTAGTTTGTACTTAGCAGCTGGAGAGCATACCTATTTGTTGACAATTTTTAGAGTTAGTTGCCATCTTTGTGTTTATATATTTGACAGTTTTTTATGCACTACTCGACACACCAGACCCAAGCCAATATCAAAATGCGACACAGCGAAAATATAATTTTATTAAATTTATTTCCTTATCAGAGTGAAAAAGACATTGGCTTGGGTATAATATGGCTCTATCTCGCACGTATCGGTAGATGGTAAGGTACGTACCTGACAGGGACTGCTCAATATATAAACACGAACGAACAGGTGGCAACTAACTCTAAAATTTTTTCTGACGAATACTGTTCTAGGTATGTTGTCCAGCTGCTAAGTCCCGCAAAGCTACTTGCCCAAAGTCAACAGTCGGGACACTGTCAGTGTAGAAGATATAGACGATCGCAGTAAATTATTCCTTGACGCTAAAAGTTCTGCACGTATGCTTATCCGAAAAACCAGAAGGTTATATGAAGTAGTAACTATTTCGCTGCTTTTGATCTGCTAGTCAATTCTTTGTCTGGATTTTTGCTCAAAGAAACGTTAGAAGGTGAAGTACATGTTTTGTATAATTTTTTGGGGCAGTAAATGTGTTACTAAACGCTAGGATGTCGCAGAATTTTTGAGTGTATGAATCAGTCTGCTCATGCATTTGAATGTGGCAGTTGTCAATATGCAAACTATGAATGTTATTCAATGTTTATGATTAAGGTAAGTGCTTTTTGATCTTTAATACCAGTTTGTATGCCTATAGATATTTCGAAAATGCACAACTTGAAGTTTTTGGCCGAGAAATGTTTTGTGGGAATTCAATATTACCAGGTTGCTAATTAACTGATGCTCATTTTGTTACCAGATTGCGTTATCAAAAAAAATATCGTAGGATTTTTAATAGTTGCGTTATTTTTAACTCATTCAATTCGGATTGTATAATGGCGTAAATGTTTACCAACGGATATACAATCCTGGACAAATGAGGGTTCACTCGTAAGTTCGCAAGGGTTTCACGCCAAAGCTACTCGAGTGTTACTTGATTTCCAGTCGAAATACATTACCTCGTATTATACACTCGCAAATTGTTCGCAATCCGATCAGTCCCATCTTTATTAACACTCCCCAGACTGAGGGACGCCTAGGAGGTCCCTTCTCTATTTTTTGCTTGTCATTTTGCAATAGAAATTGATATGGAATAGAAAACCATTCTTCTCGTGAAATTAGTTTGTTATCAGGGGATATCGGGATCTGGTTTTAAAATCTTCAATTCTGAATAAGTGTTTACGGAATACGCGGACCTCCCCCTCAGTCTGGAGAGGAGTAGCAAATTTGAGGCTTCCTGGCTGTATAAATGTTTCAATGTTTCTATAAATTTCACAACCTCTATAGGAGTGTCTGATAAGCCCCTCCACTCATCGAATATGTATAAAATGTGCTATAGTGATGATACTTGCAGCCTCTGAGCACACCTAGTGTTAAGAATTTATAGAAACGTTAAAACCAAAGCATATTATCTTGTGGAGCAGATGGGTGTACCTACCAATGGCATATTTATATAAAATGTTTCGGACTGAATTTTATTGAATCATACTTCGTTGATTCTATTTTGGTATGAAATAGGCATATAAGCTCGATTTATATGAAATTCATTGTACATCATATTAAAATGCTGTCTGATTGCCGCTTGACCGAATTTTTGACCGTTACGAATGCTTTGACCCTGTTTTGCCACAGAAAGCTTTTCAAAGATTCATAAACGCAGATTTTTTCGTAGGGAGCAGAATAGCTAACCGCAGCAGCATTACAATAAGCAGCATATATGTGCCATGAAGCAGCTTTAAATAAAGAAGGTCCTCGTACACTCCCTCTCAGGCTGGGGCCTAACCTGATAAAGCTCAGTCGTTTGAGGGAAATAGTTTAAAACAGTTTTTATTGCCATGTCTGAGCGCCTAATTCTATATAAACTGTTAATGTCAGTAAAATACCCATTTAATATGTTATATACAAGAATTTCATTGAACATATTTTACACCAATTCATAATTATATATACGAATGTTTCGGAAATTTCGTCTCATAATATGTCTTCAAAATTTCACTCGTAACCCAGTCGAAAATCGTTCGAAATTTAATCGCAGCTTACTCGGAATCTGCTCGCAAATGGTACTCTCGCGCGCCCTTTACATTAAAAATGCTCCAGTTTCTCTCGATTCTTCATAGCGAATGGCTGCATCTTTACATTTTGTCCGGGACTATCTATAGTGCTAGCCGGTATCTTGTTTCGCCTTTGTGTTTAATCATTTACATTTTAGTTAAATTTTACTTTTTATGTATTATATCGAACAAGGTAATGCATAGTTAAGATTACTTTAATCGTGGTGCTTGTTTTTTGTGGTATAAGGCGTAATTTACGACTTTGATGAAAAAATTGAACTTTGCAATGAATGTTAACATTTTAAACTGAAAAAAAAATTGATTTAAAAAAAAGATTTTTGAGCAGTGTTTGACGAGGCTAATTCAATTGAACCTAGTATTTATATAAGATTTCGACCAAATGTTTTAAAAAAATTAAATTAGCCGATGTCATTGCCAGGTCGTAAATTTTAAAGCATCGAACATTAGGTCCGCGTCGTCTTTAGGAGGGTCCATTGCATCGTTATAAAGACAGCGGCAGCTCCCAACCTACACTTAATCTCAGTGTATACCTATTATGGCTCATATAGGTACCTTAGATTAGGCGTATAAAGGCGAAAACGGCGTAGCACGCATTTCGCTTCCGCTCCTAAAAGTTATAATTGCCACACATTATATGAGCCTAAGTAAGTGCAGTAAGTCATAGCTTATGCGGCGTTCACGTTATAATGTCCCCAACGTTTGGAACCTATGTACCCCACACAGTGTCAGACACACTGTTGAGAACAGGGTGTCTTAGACACCCCCATGTTTTTAATAAATTTTTTCAATTGTAGCTAGTTACGCGTATTACCACTTGCCGACAGTTTAAGGCACACCGTGTCTTCTGGCAGTTTTATTGACACTGTTCGGAATTATTTGAGCAATGTTCATATGGGCTAGATACAAATATCGAGAATCTAGGAAAAAATCCACAGTACAGTTGACTAATAAACCGCATTCGCTACAGACGGTGTCAGTTATAGTTAATTCGCGCCAAATTGGTAGCTAAGGGTGTGTACGACACTGTCTAGAAAAAATTTGGTAGCTAAGGGTGTGTCGTACACTCTCGGCATTTTATTTACAGTAAGTGTGTCACCCTGACTGTCTATACGGTAGGGTCGCGACTACAGGGGGTCAAAAGTTCCAAACAGCGGGGACATTATAACGTGAACGCCGCATATAAGCGTTCTGAACCACTGTCTTCCACACTACATTAGTATTACTGGTTATGTGGGATTAAACCCAAGTACTCTTGATGGATATTAAGATATAACGTAAAAGCGAATAACTTAGCAGTGCGACAGGTTCACTAGGCCGTGAAATCTAATTAATTTTATTTGGTAATAATTTTGAGTGACTTTATTATCTATAAATTGCCTGTTGCATATATGTCTTGCAATCGACTGACTGTAATTTATGTTTTATGCAGTTAATTCAATTGGTCAATAAGCGCATAAAATGAATCTAAGAACTCTATTTGATGCTAGATTCGCGTATGTTTGGGCTAAATGGCTTGATGACGCACATGTTGATATACTGTTGTGACCGTTTCGTTTATGTTATGAATAAATTTTTTAGTCTCACATGAAAATGAGCTAAACTATAGTCCAGTAAATTATATCATAGCCATTGGGTACAAATGGAGATAACGTATTCACAGCTCAAACCCCTGTAATCTCATTCTAAATATATAGTAGAGTAGCCATATCTACGCCACCTCCTAATAAGCGCCAACTCAATGTTTAGCGCATGATAACTAGCTTATTTCTTAGCGCACATTTTTCAAATTTGGAACAATCAAATCCTTAACTTTTTGGCAACCAATCGCCAAAGATTAAGGCAAGCTAGCAGTTCCTAATGCGCGCCATTTGCTGATTGGTTTTATCTGTTTCATTGTTTAAAATGTGATTTTTTTGTATTTTTTATTATGTTAATTGTATATGATAATTTGAACGGAACGCGACGATTTTTATATCGATTTGTAGGGTATAATCTAAGCTCTATAATTATCTAAATATTAATCATTTTCAATTGATAAATCTTAACTTATTTACAAGATTCCAACATGACACAAATTTTACTAAAAAGTTCCAAATGTGCGCCGGATAGGGTCTAATTTGCGCCAGTGCCCTTAATCTAGTTGAATCGAAAGACAAACATGCTACATAATGTGTGGAACATCCATAAAGACGTGCCAACAAATACGTAAACGTTTTCTATTGTTATTTTGTACCATAAAAGGAACATACAGTATAGTCTTTCACATCATTGACTTACTCTTTAGATGTTTCATAAATCAAATTTTTGGTACTTTCAGCAATCAATTTTTGGCCAAAAACTTGTTCAACCCTTATAACCGCCTTATGATTTAAATTGAAAGTGAAATTTAGAAAGTAAATAAAGTTTAAATTTTTTCTAAGCAATATATACACTAGACCGTTTTACGTCTGTGCGACTGCACCGTTATGCTATTTAATAGTATGGAAGCTCCGTACGCTACAGATGTTCCCTCTCGATGTCCTATGTTATCAAAAACTTGCACCTTAGGCATTATCGATCAATGAGTATGCCTTTTATCCGACGCAAGTTTCAAATGCATCTTGTCTTGTCGGCTGCTCGCTCGGTTCCACTGACACAACACAAATGATTAATGAAAACAGTAATCCAGTAGCCTGTGATAATAAGCCAGTGATTCCAGTAACTGTTTGGTCAACACCAATAAAATGACCGTGCACTTAAGCCCAAAAGAGATCCCAATGCGTTGTTTTCTTCAAGCATTAGTCCTACGCTAGTCTATACCAGATAATTTGTATACCCGTAGCCGATAATGATAACAGCGATTCTATAAGCCCTGCAGCTAACCCGCTGTTTATCGATTTTTCGAGCCAAAATCGTCCGTATAGCTAAACGGCTCGTGTAGTCTAAAACCGGAGATAACTGAAAATATGATTTTCGTTGTCTAAAACCAAGGATAACGTACTTTGTATAGCTCGACCTAACGTACTTCGTATAGCAAGACGAGCCGCAATAACGTACTCCGTATAGCTACACGACCTTGCACATGACACTATTTTGTTGAAGGGTATCATAGCCTGCTGCTCCTGTACGACAAAAAACCAAGTAACACCACTGTCACAAATCTAATTCACTTACTAAATCTACCGCACACCCATAGTACAGAAACAAAACACTGTGTTTTCGTAACTCCATCCGTTATAGACCAAAATTTATTTGTACCCTTAGATGCACCATTTCTAGATGGGGACGTCACGGGAAAGGGTGTCGCGAGCCGACTACTGGGTGTAGTTCGAAAACCGGAGCACTACCCAAAATTAAGCTTATTTGTCGATCCGTAATGACGCACATGCAGACGGGGTTACCCAACACAGCTAGCCTAGAAGCTGGTAATAAGACCCGCACTGTCGTATTATTAATTGCGCAATTATAATTATTTTTGTTACTGTTGCAGCCGTCGGGCTGTGACATTGTTTTCACCATCTGCATTCTGAGCAGGTGCTTCGCTGTGCTGCGCTCACATAACATAATGTTTCACAAATCCAACCCCATGGTATAACAAAATTATCATGCTTGCCGCTGTTTCATACTTGCAAATGTTCTAAACTTATAGGGTTCTTTTTGCGGATTTCCGGGTCCCTGTGGGGAAGCCATAAACTTTCCAAAAACTTGTTCAACCCTTCTAACCGCCTTATGATTATTAAATTGAAAGTGAAATTTAGAAAGTAAATAAAGTTTAAATTTTTCCAGTGATAATTTTTTAGGTACAGTATATACAATGGCTGGTATCAAAGAGTGCGGAAAAATAATTAATAACTGCCGCTGTCCAAAAAAGATTTTTAAAACCCAATTCCATTTCAAAAACTCCTTCGCAAAAACGTCGTCGGGATTATCAACCAAAAGTCACCCCGATCAAGCGAACTCAACTCAACTATAGTTGAAAAAAATGCACGGCTCATTTTAAGACACCCCTGGAGCAAATTAGGACCCTACTGGAGCACATTGAGAACCGTGCCTTAATTTGCTCCATGAGCCATTTTTTGAGGTTCCGAACCATGTAACTTTAGTTTTTCTTGCCTCTAAAACATGAAATTTTACCCATGTGTTCGTACAGGTGTGGACAAAAGCTATAAAAATTTTCGTCATTATAAAGTGTATTGTTATGAAGTTACGCAATAAAATGTACGAGTGACTGAGTTCAGTAAAATCTGTGGGCGCACATTAGGCTACTGTACTGTATAATTTCGAGGCTAATTACGCATTGTGCGGTATGGTTTGCTGGTGCGGCAGTAGTTGGGATTGCAGCAGCTGCTGCCGTTTGGTATGTATCTAAATCTGTGAATAAGGCTCGCAGGTTGCGATGACGTGGAGCTAAAAGGAATTGTTTCCTTCGGCGTACCCTACAATACTGCGTGCTGACGTGTACATCGTGGCCTAAGAAAATGATCTGCTTTTAGTGCATTTTTCAATTTACGGTTCATACAGTTACAACATTCATGCCGATTTAGTTTGTCTAAATTTAGAATTTCAGCAGTAGCGACAATGGAGAGTCGTAAACCTAAACTTAAACTAGAGCCATAAAGAAATCAATGAGATTCAACTTTGCAAGCTGACTAAACAACGTATAATTTGTTAAATCAGATGACACCTCCGGCGATATAGATACAATAATACGTATAGATATAAAATCGTAAATAAGTTCAATTTTCATAAACAAATCCTATATGGCGCTAAAAATTCATAAGCGACAAATAGCGATACGTGGTTTAATTAGAAACAAGACATGTACGTGGAATGGATGTCCGGTGCGGCTGTTACGTACTTTCTTCGACAAGAGGCAAGGATACTTTAGGCATATATAAGTATCATAGATCTAAAATCAGAATCAGAATTTTGAGACCTGAAGTATGATCCATGCTTGTGAGAATTATGCGGCGTTCACGTTATAATGGCCCCAAAGATCGGAACCTATGTACACCACACAGTGTCAGACACACTATCGAAAACAGGATGTCTTAGACACCCACATGTTTTTTATTAATTTTTTCCGAGGTAGCTAGCTAGCTAGGAGTATTGTCACTTCTCGACAGTGTCAAGCACACCGTGTCTTCTTACAGTTTTATTGACAGTGTGCAGAATTATTTCATGAACGTTCTTATGGCCTACATACAAATATCGATAATTTAAAAAAAAACTAGACAGAACAGTTGACTAATAGATCGCACTAGCTACAGACTGTGTCCGTTACTGTTAATTCGCGCCAAATCGGTAGCTAAGGGTGTGTGCGACACTGTTAAGAAAACATCTAGTAGCTAGAGGTGTGTCGTACACCCTCGGAATTTGATTTACAGTATGAGTGTCACCCTGACTGTGTATACGGTAGTGTCAGGACTACAAGGGGACAAAAGTTCCAAACAGCGGGGACATTATAACGTGAATGCCGCATTAGATTGGAATTCAAGCAATGTCGAGCATGAATATCCTTGCTCATTTACTACAAGATTCATAGCTGACAAAATAGAATCTTCATGTTAATTTTCAACTGTCATGCACGATTTTTAGTCCAACGTGTATTATTGCAAGGAACTGCTCACTTCGTAGCATTTGATATTTGAAGCCATCCAGATGAGCAGATTAAGAATGATTAAACAAATGCATTTGACATTGAACAAAAAGGTATTAATTGGTTCGAAGGCTGAGCGCGGCAGCCGGCGTTTGAACAAATAGTGAAATTGGGCATGTTGATAACGATATACGGCATAAACGTTAGTTGTAATAAATTACATTTGTCACTGTCAATGTGTTGAATAAGGCCGTAAATTTTTGATGTAAAATCGTGGTAAGAATATGCCGAAATAACACAATTTTGATTTAACAATAAATTTCACATTTTCGCAACGGTCGCAACTTACCAATATTTGAGTCCTAGTCTGAATCATTACTGAATTCATTATAGCTGACCCTATAAGCCACCTGGTTGTTATCGTAAACCTGAAAAGGTGGCCTGACGGAGTTTGCGACATGTGAGCAATCATACCTGATTTTAATGATCGGTTGTTCCTTTAAAAGAGGCAGGGTTTTGGATCGCTGCTACTGTTGCCATTATAAAATAACCAATTCTAGACCGTTGGCCTTTAACAGATGTCTGGAGCGACGCTGTAGGGGTCATCCTTTCCCCGAAACCCTGGAAATGAATCGCGCCCTGACGGTGCACTGTGAGTTTCTCAAAGATCCTTTGTTGTTGAACGTAACTTGGGAATATCCTTTGCATCTAGTCGAATGTTTGTCAGGTGTAAAGGTTGATGTTTCACTGTAAATTTATTCTTGTTAGTTTAAACTCTAATTCCCGTTTTGCTGTTTGTTCTGTCTTCAACGACTATACCGTACAACATAAATACTATTTGATACGCTGTTGTAATTAATTTAAGCATTATAACGATAGACGCTGAATTGAATTTGGATTTATGAAATGTAAAAATGTGAATCAAAAATACATTTTTACGATGTAATATTTGTACAAACATTACAATGATTGTTGGGGAATGTAAAATTGCGCGCTAAAA
This sequence comes from Trileptium ribeirensis, assembly GCA_030248225.1. Taxonomy (NCBI): domain Eukaryota; kingdom Metazoa; phylum Nematoda; class Enoplea; order Enoplida; family Thoracostomopsidae; genus Trileptium; species Trileptium ribeirensis. The sequence goes on along the minus strand of JASANE010005882.1, from coordinate 1,447 downwards.
GTATACAGAATTTGTCGACCAGAAACATTTATAGTTCATTCGGAAAATAGCTACGTTTACTAGATTTATCGAAATTTAAACTATCGCCCGATTAATGGCATCCGGACTGAACGTGTAAATTTTAATCACCACAGAGAGATAATTGCACTTTGGTTATATTGCTTCTTTTTTAGACGATGAGAGCAATTGAGAGCGAATTCCAGTTTTTAAAACTTTTTTTGACCATTTAGTTTGAAAATATAGCGAAGTTGTACGCTCTCAACAATATTTTGGGTTTACCTAGCAACGGTTCCATTACTTTAGGAAAATATTCATGAAATAACCATCTAGATTTGGGCCATAGAACCCGTTTTGGCTCAATTGAGGCCTTACTTACAGTTGGAATTCAAAGATGTTGAAAAGTCTTCAAGAATAGCCGGCTCAATGTACAAGCGCCGTGCAGATGGAACTATAAAAACGAAGATATCACAATGCGTGGATATGTCAAGGCGTCATGGAAGGATTATTGGGACTTTTTTAAGCTAAAATCCAACAGTCGCTTAACATTTCTGATGAGCAGTTTGAAGCTTGAGAGTAAATTCCAATACAACTGTCACAGCAATAGCTAAGCCCGAACGCATCCGAGCTAATATATTAGTTTTTTGGTATCTATATAACCAAGAAATTATTGGGCTGTCAATTTTGTGGACATTTATTCTTCTGTATGATTCGTTTGTTAGTCGAGCGATACCCGTCAACGAAATGCTAGCCATTAGCGGTGGTAAGGCGGAACAACTCAAAACCAACAATTGTCAGTCCATATTTGAAACAAGACATCAAAGTCGACGTAAATTAGGAACTTTTTGAAGGCTCCTTAAGGAATCTCTTGGACACAAAGACACATAGTGGTAGAGACAAAGCTTGACAGTGCTTCCTCCCTTCTGTGTCGCATGAAATTGCTGATTTTCGGTACAAGTCGAACCCTGGTCAGTGTGTCCCCAGGACAGTTTGTTCCCTGGACAGTTTGTTCCCAGGATAGTTTGTTCTACCGATGTCTCATGCAAACAATGTTCCAACTGTACGATGTTTTAATTTCACCTAAGCCTATCATGTCCCAAACCGATGATATATTATTTACTGTCCTGGCAATTAGTCAGTGCTGTTGGACACGGATCTTATAGGCCAAGATTTTAGGAAACATCAACTCAGGACAATGACAATACATAAATCACACGCAGTGTGGGATTTATGGCAAAATATATAATGCGGATTTGATAGCAACAAATATTAATAGTATGATAAGAAAATGTTATGGATTTGCTTCGCCAGAACATTTTCAGAATTACATTCGATCCTGTTCTGGAAGCTCCTGTGATGTACGAGGACATCGTCACACGTGGAGTGACAGCATCTGGATCCTTCTAGAATGTTCTACGGATTTCGAAGACTGATGTCATGTCTAGACGAT
>JASANE010005881.1:0-47215 GCA_030248225.1 Trileptium ribeirensis | reverse complement strand
TATGTTGCACCTACTTCGTTCAGTTACGTATTGCTCATTTTTCGTTATTTTTCCATTTTTTGATTTCCAACAATGGTTTTGCCGCCTAACAACTTTTGGGAATTCAATAAAACTAAAACAGGTTTTATATGGTTTCCTCGAATTTACAACGTGAGTTGGGGCGGGGCAGATGAATGTTGGAAAGGCAGCAGGAAAGTTGAGAAGGGATATCACAAACGTGGGAAACGCGGAGACTTGCTATCTTGCACCCGGAAAAGTGGGACGATTGACGTAAAAATGGGCCGCATCATCCCACAATATTTTTCACCAATACTTTGAGCATTTACCATTCTATTCTTGAAACGAATCTGGCATGGGTTGTGGTAGTCTAGTGTTTCGTGCCTCATTGATATTAACCTGATCGTTTAATTTGCCTGATATTTTTTGCTAGCGTCAAATGTCGTACAGTAATTTTGCCTAACTGTTCACATTTGTGGTTATACTGTATCAAAGAAATGGCAAGTATTCGTCAGATTTAAGCAATGACTATACATAAAATAATGCGGCCAGACATTGTGATTTAAAGTTGTTGGATCTCTATAGTGTTGACTATTGGGTCAAGTGCATGGCCGCCAATTTCTGGGTTGCGTGAATTCACCCTAGCGTATTTTCTCACATTGCAGCTAATGGTCGTATAATGTTTTATCTCTTTAAACTTAAACGTATCCATAAGCATAAGGTTAGCCAAACTCAATAGAAAACAAAAATTTTTCAAATCTATGCTGTGGCTAAAAAATTCATCATGCCAAGTCCCACTCTTATAGGAGGGGCTTTAAACATAGCACAAATTTTTTAAAGTATAATTGTGAGTTCAGGCTAACCTTATGCTTATGGATACTTAAGCTTAAAGAGATAAAACATTATACGACCATTAGGTGGGCAATGTGAGAAAATTCGCTAGGGTGAATTCACTCAACCCAGAAATTGGCGGCCATGCACTCGACCCAATAGTCAACACTATAGAGATAATCTACTTTTAATCACAAATGTCTGGCCGCATTATTTTATGTATAGTCATTGCTTAAATCTGACCAATACTTGCCATTTCTTTTCGAGTATACAGAAACGCACAAATGTGAACAGTTAGGCAAAATTACTATACGACATTTGACGCTAGCAAAAAATATCAGGCAAATTAAACGATCAGGTTAATATCAATTAGGGACGAAACACTAGACTACCACAACCCATGCCAGATTTGTTTCAAGAATAGAATGGTAAATGCTCAAAGTATGGTGAAAATATTGTGGGATGATGCGGCCCATTTTACGTTAATCGTCCCACTTTTCCGGGTGCAAGAGAGACAAGTTTCTCGCGTTTGATGTTTGTGATATCCCCTTCTCAACTTTCCCCGCCGCCTTTCCAACATTTACTCTGCCCCGCCAACTTATGTTGTAAATTCGAGGAAACCATATAAAACCTGTTTTAGTTCTAATCGATTTGAACAAAAGTTGTTAGGCGGCAAAACCATTGTTGGAAAGTGAGACAAATGGAAAAATAACCCAAAAATGACTGTGGTATCCCACAAAGTATATAATGTCAACATAATTCTCTTTGTTGCCAATGTTTTGTCTGAAGCTAGTTTAATGAAATACTAATTACAAAGAACGTGGGAAATATAAACGTCACCAATTATTGACACAAACTGTTACAAAGCAAGCTGAATACATGATATAATTTAACTGCAACTGTTATCTAATACACTTAAATATCGACGGCCAGCAATACAAGTATCTCTACTGCAGGGTTATTTTTTGTGTTTTTCTTAGTGCAAAAACACAACTAAAATTTCAAAAAACACACCTAAATTTCAAAAAACACAAAATTTAGCACACCTGAACTGTTTAATTAAAAGGTTACAAAAACAAAAATTATTAAACGCTGAATGCTAATAAACTGACATGTTTAAAACTGTGGAACCTAAGTCTATAAATTCTGAAATATGAAATAATTAGCGCTAAGTATAACTGATTGGTCCATCTGTATAAATATATAATGCATGCATTAATATAAAATTGCTAGTAGCCGGTTGTTATTCATTGACCTTCCCTGTAACGCTAAAACAGGGTATATGGGGGTTAATTAAAAAAAACACAATGAAATTTTCAAAAAACACACCTAAATTTCAACTAGTCGGTAGTGGAACTACATTTGTGAGCGGAGCTTGGGCTGTGGCATTACGAATATACTCAATTTCATGTTCTTGTAACCATTGCATAGGGCATAGGGCTTTATCATTGGTAAAAATATTATATTTGAATTCTTCGACCCGAAAAACCCTATAATGGTTTGATCGAAACGATTCTATTTCAATAAATAACACAAATATTGCAAAATTCTCTATTTTAGCTGCATAAAATTAGCTAAATACTAATTAACCACTCAAAATTTTTTAATCCCAAATATCAGGTGCACACTCTGACATGATAAGCTTTCAAACAAAAAAAATTTAAAATCCGTTCAGTGGTTCTTGAGATCCGTCGGACCGAACGAACGAACGGACGGACATCGACCTTTTTATTCCCAGACAGAAAATAAAAACGGTTCGCTCGGCTTCGCCGAACTCCGCTCAAAAAACACACATTTTAGCACAGCATGGATTTTGAAAAAATCCTGCTCTACTGTAGAGACCAGCGGACCTAAAACCTTATAAGGCGCCCCAGTGTGACCCATATTAATGATGTTCTAGAAAATACAATGGAAAGGCCACAACAATATTGTCCGTAAATATAAAAATTCCTGTAGAAAACAAGAAATGACTGAATATTACTATGTAACGATGATTTTTATGTTATTATTACAAAAGACGAAATGTTAAACTGCCCAGAATGTCGTCGAAAAGACGAAGTGTTAAACTACACCCAGAATAACAACAGTATAGTATAACTAGTGAAGCTCGCTTGCGAGCCAGAATTCGAGTGGTGAGAACAATCCCCCGAAGCAGAAGTGTGAAAAATATTTGCCACACAATATTTTTGACACTCGCAATGAACTAGTCGGCCCGGAAAACCCCATATCCGACACTAAAAGCAACAATAAACACACACTCAAGTGCTTTTCCCACGACTTCTCACCAAAAATAGCTAAAACGTCATGTTTTATGCCAAGTATGAACCAGAAGCGTAAAAAAATTTGCCCAACAATATTTTTAACACTTGCAATGAGTTTTATCTGCCTCGAAAACCCCATATAAGACACTAAAAGCAACAAAAAAACACAGATTTAGGTGCATTTCCCACGACTTTTCACCAAATATGAAATTTGGCGCCAACTATAAGCTTATAGACTCCAGATTGGGAAGTAGTTGAAAAACTTGTTATATATCATTGGAAAGCCCTGGCAAAGCTACATGGAATAGGCCTATTAGTTTGCGGATATCTCGTTTACTTATTGAGAAAAGTCGCAAAAACTGGAGGGGTGCCCGAAAAATGGGCCAAAATTACGTCAGTTTGCCCCACAACTTTTCCCACGGGAAAAAATCAAAAATCGGGCTCCGCCACTACACCTAAATAGACCATTGCGGTTTGAATGAGCTATAGTGCATCAAAATCCGCCCAATCGTTATCGAGATCCAGGTGCGACACACACAGACAGCAACTCCTCAACCACCCTCCAGAGCCAAAATTGAAAATTCTCGTTCCACTCGCTAGTGCAATGAGCTCGCCTTACTCGCTCATTCCACTCGAATTCAAATATAGTTTGTATGAAGTTATCTAGTTCTCTTACAATAAAGAAACCATCAAAAGAGTAGCCTCAAAATATGCACCACAAGAGTCATTAGGTCTACCGGAAGACGCTTAATCATTTGTAATGGCACATTATGTAAACGCATCATTAAAAATTTCTCATGAACTCTTGATATTACCAAGAGTGCATTAAGGAAGAGTATGACACTTCCCTGCACTCACATGTTAGCTCGCATTTGATGATACGGGCGTTTTCGGCCTGACAACCCCTGTTCCTGGTGGGGGAAGCTGGGACCCCTTCAAGTTTTTTGGGGTAGGTCGGTCCACCCCCCCCTCCAATTTCTGGGGGGTAGGTCCGACCTACCCCCCACAAAAACTGGGAGGGTCCGAGCTACCCCCAGAAAAGGGGTCGTGCATCTCGAACTCCCAGAAATCGGGGGAGGAGGGTGGTCAGGCCGAAAACGCGCGTATCATCAAACACGAGCTAGCATGTGAGTGTAGGGAAGTGTTATAAAATACCCTAATGCACTCTGGATATTACGAAATGAGACATGCTACTACGAACAAAATTTAAATCAGAGGCATTGTGCCCGCAACAACAGTAACATGAAATACTTTGTCGCTGATAATAAAAACAACAAACAGTATTACAATAATAAATATATGGTCCTGGAAAAGATCGCAATGCCACATAACGAATTTACGCGGCAGTAAACCAAATACAGACAGAACCAGTACAAAACGTACTTCATTAGCAAACGATTTCCGCGATGAACTAGACACTGAGCTGTTGATAAGACTGTGGTCACGACTATGACTTGATCCGGACGAATTGGGTCGCCTTGCCGCTGCTGCTGACGTCATTTTTGTAACCGATGTTTTCGCATTATTAGTGTATCCAGAAATAATGTCACTCGGAGGCACTAAAATAAACACAAAATTAAATTTTAGTCTCGTACTAGCTGTTTTTGACACTCGCTCGGGAAATTTAAAATTTTGTTCGAAATGTATTCTATTCTGATTAGAGATCTCTGTAAAGGATTTAAAGTGCTTTTCTAAATATATTCGACAAAATGTTTGGCGGTAACTTTCAAACTTATTTTTTAAATAGAAGTTCTCATTTGTTTCATCGGAGCTCCAAAAAACTATAAATACGAACGCATGCTAGGAATAACAAACGAGTAGGGAGAATGTCAAAACAATTTTAATATAGATAAATACATTAATCAGCACAACACTACTTACGAATATAAGCCTAATTATTATCAGCAACATTGGACATAATCTAGGACTATGACTCAAAATATACGACCTTGCTTTTCAGCCATTTTTGAAAACATCAACATTTTAATCTCAATAAATCAATCCAAACAACACTTAAGGCTTCCGATCCGTGTAAGCGAGGCATTTCGGGGATAATGCCTAGTTAGTTCACACAGGGCGAAAACCACATTAACCAAACAGAGTGAATGCCTGTTCTCCAGACAAAAATTTTATATAAAAAATTCTGAAGGACAATTAAAATTCTAAAGTAAACCCCGACAGTTCTACAAACTAACGATATAAATTGGTTTGGGATATAGGTGTAATAGTATTATAATAATGTTGATAATGATGTGTTTTCGGTGGGGACACAAGGGTTAAACGTGAAAGATGCATATTTTTTCGGTTCTGTCTTTTTTCCAAGTGCTTGTATGTGTCGTACAATATTCACGCCTTAATTATACTGTTTTAGCTGATATATAGTAATTTCTAAATAACATTTAGTAATTTATTAAGATACAACAATAATTTTACTACTATTCGAGTCAATTCGACCAGTTGAACCAGACATATTTTTTCTTAATAAATGCATAATTTTACGTACCATTCAAACCACATAATTGATTTTATCACCATTCGCCTTAATTGTCGAGAAAATTTTTTGAAAATTTTAGATACCAAGGCGGGACCACTAGGAGCCCAAAAAATCTTCAAAATCTTGACCTAAAACAGGTCAAAATGAATAATATCCTAAATATTATTTCCTGATCTAGCTCGTCAAACTGACTTAAATGGTATCAAAACTATTGATGTTTCCCGAAAATTGACCAATTTCGGCCGGGTATATCCGAAAATTCTCATTTGTTCAGCGAAAAGAGGCGGTTGGGTATATCGGAGACCAACAGGGAAAATTTGACAAATATGGTATGTATTAAAAAGTGGGTACTCATCGCTTCACTGTGAACAGGCCAGTTTAGGATGACAACAGAATGAATTGCGACGATGTGACAGCAGAAATCATAACCAAACAACCATACCTATTATTATTTTGTCTTAAATGACGATGATATTTAACAAACTTAACGACAAGTTCCCAGCAATATTCCATGTTGCAATCATTCTTCAATGATAAAATGCTGAAATTTCCTGTTTTCCGTGTTCATAAGGAGCCCTGTGCATCATAACAACTGTTGAATAAGAATCCCACCCCGGCTGTAGTATAGCACATCTCGGCAAAGCCAACGTATACTAACTAGTTAACAGCGCCAATCACTCTATAACAAGAAAGTCTGCGCCACAGACTGATTGCAGTCAGGTGACCCCAATTTTCGGTGATTTCGTGCATTAACATTACCTTTGTCTTTAAGAGCATCTCGGTCTGACCTAACCGGTAACTGCGATACAGGACTAGGTTGATAGGCAGTATTTGAGCTGATTGTATCGCGATATTTCTGAAAAGATAAACATCGAATTACGTAACAGATACTAAAATAATTTCAGTTTAGGTTCACGCCGTATGTCATCTACACACTTAACATTTTTAATTAAATAATGAAGTCCATCGTGATGGGAATCAATATTAATTATTAATGTTGTTCGATTTTTACAAAATGTATATAAAAATGCCTACATTTTTATTTGCCTAGTAACTTCAATTTAACTATCCAGGATGTTAAACACGTTTACTTATACGGGTTTTACATATCTGAATGTACATATTAAGGAAAAATAACAGGATCTCAGAATTCAAAATAAATCATAGAAACTAGTCGTAACAAACACATTTCGTCGTATCATCTCAAATTTATCGCAACTAATTGCCTTTTGCGCTTATGCTGCAGTAGATGTACTAAAATGTATTTAAACTGAATCGAACCCAGCATCACGACAAAAATCTTGCAAAAATGTCTTTAATTTTATAGAAGAATGAAAACAATGAAGAGAAATGTTTAGTACACCGATATACATGTAGATTTCAAATATAAATTTTCTTGTTGGATACGCACTTGTTAAAATATTAACTGTGCTATTCTCACAAGTGATTACATATTTCTATCTTTTCCAAATGATGGGAATGGAGCAGGTATCTCGCTCCCCAGGTACTTATCTGTGCGACTAAAAATAATTAATTTTTCTGTTGTTTTAAAAATATGCCAATTTTTGTCTATTATGTCTAAACTATACAAAATATTTATGTAAGGCTAAAAATAGCTAAAATGTCCCCTTTTTAGATCTTCCTAATTACAGCCATTTTTAAGTTAGGCACTGGCGACCGGTTACATTGAGTTGAATCAGTTCCGATCTGGCTTCTCTCCAAATTTTACCTAACGAAAGAATATTCTCTGAATCTCCATAAAGAAATTGACACACCAAAAATTTTTTACTAATTGATAACAATAAACTTTCTCATAATGGGAAATTTCTGAAGTGGAAAGTGAAATACGTAAGTATCATTATCATTATAAGCGACGTTTTAAAAGTAATTTCATCCCAAACGCTCACTGAACTCCGAATGAACATAAGCGTTAAATACTTCTGAGATTTATTTTTGGTGTCATAGAATAGACTAGAGGCGACAACTTTAGCCCAGGACGCGTGCCGAAAATTTTCGAGTTTTTGATTTTAATAGTAAGTTACGAACTTAATGTGAAGACGCACTTATATCATAAGCCAAATGTCGACTTGAACGATCAGATAAATATCGAAAAGGCTGTGTTCTTAGTTCTAACAATTTCCTCTTAAACATAAATCAACGAAATATTAAAATTGACCCAATAAGGCTAAAGTACGCTGTAAAATTAGCTCACCGTTTGTGGAACGTATTCCACGGTCGGCTGAGACTTAAGCTTTGCCGTTGCTGTACCTATAACAGAGTCAAGTCCATAAATAGTGATGACCACAGAACTATAAAATTTGCCACTGCAGACCGTTGCAATTTTTCTCACCACAGCTGCAAATTCACAATCCACATTTAAATTGTTACGTCGCTGTGGAGTTACTTAACATGTGCTACGATAACATTTTCCCCCCAAACAAAAATTAAGTCAAAACTACCTCTAAAATAAGCATCAACAGATTTGGTACATTGGCACAAAAATTTTGTTTATTAGTGAAAAAAATTTTTGAGTTAATTGGTACGGACCATTCCACACCGCACCGAAAAAAAATGCTCAGATCGCATCACCATTTTTACTTAGCCACAAATTTTATCAAGAGCTAGCGCAAGACCCCGTTAAGTTTAAGTAAGTCAGTGGTGATCGCCACAGGCGAAAACATAAACACTAAGTATTTTCTTACACTCACAATTCTATTTTATCTCCAAAAGAGACCATACGTTTTAAATAGAACGAGTGCAGCTTCATCCGAATATTACAGCTAGTTATTTTTACAGATCATTAGAGCAGGTTCCCAGCAGATTTAATAGCATCGAAACTTAAAGAGCAATTTATTAATTTTTAAAATGCTGGGAGTTATCGACCTTGTAATCAAAACAGCGCAAGCAAAATAAATTACGCTCCTCCTTAGGAGAGTGAGACTAAAAACTAATAACTCTATCGACATTGCAGAACGTAGTGAAGCATAGGCACACCTAGCCTTTTGCGTGCACGGCCAGCAGCTCTCGATAGTATACGTTGATATACAATATGTGGATATCACACAATACCGCACAAGTTAGAACAAAACTAACACCAGCAATAAGTTTCCTATTCCCCAGAACCCCCAAGTGCAAGCTATCAGACTCTCAGTACGTAACAGTAAAATTATTAATACTACGTCTCGGGATTACTTTTAGCGAAAAAAGTGGAATGTCCGGTATTTTAAAAGAAATGTTTTGGAGCTGTTTACAGGGTCTCAATCGAAGTAAACAACTTAATATTCAGTAAACAGTATAAATAAAAACTATAGTTCCATTTAATTACCGTGATCAGAGCCAGCTGTCGCTCACAGGAGCGCAGCACGCTATTAGAAGGTGGAATGGCCAACCCAAAAGGGGGGTGTAGGGGAAAATCCTATTTTTGCCGAAAAGTAGGCCCCCCGCCCCTGCACCTCGAGCAAACAGTTTTAACTTAATTCTAAAAGCTGGATGATTTTTGCGATCCGGTTCATCGTTCTTATAATATTTGCATACTGATAGCGTGTCGTCTGTTTCCTATACTAATATGTCGACGTAACATAATTTTAATATTGATAACTAACACACTGATACAATTTATTTCTGTTTAGTTATGCCTGAGAATAACTAGTTTCATTCTCGCAATCAGTTTATATTCGGACGTCATGTAAACACTGCTTCACCCTCATTCAGTAGCTGGGGGCTCCCGGCAATGACTGTGGTCCTTTGGTATAAACTCAACAAGTTGCACTGATTGCAAATTCACCCCTGACAAACGGCAATTTTAATGGGCATTAAACAATAATTTGTTAATGTATTTCAAGCTATCTATGACTATATTTAGCCCCAAAAAATCACGCTGTATCGACGTCGATGTTTACACTGCAGTTACGCACCGTTTCATTTCACAAAGCCAAAGCTGTTACATAACTGTACACTATCGTATAATTGTTCAACTCCTGACTTGAATACGCATGGGCAAACTTCAATTAATAAATAGCGCAACAGGAACAAAGTAAACATCGTTCATGACATGATTTTAAAGTAATATTACCACTTACACAAACAGAGGCGCACAACGCGGGAGGGTGATGTAGGTCCGCACCCCAGAGTTCGTACAGGATAGTCTACACTGAGATGGATCCCCTAGTTTTTATACGGTAAATATTCCATAACGCTAAAATTTGGCCCAATGTTCCCTTTTTTGATAAAAGTTTCCCCAATTCTTGCTAATTTTTACCAAAGTATTGGCGCGCTTGCCATGAAATGTGTGTGGGAGGGGCGGGTAAATGTTGCTTGTTGGGTGCCGTGGGTGGTAAATATCGCTTGGTGGCCCGGACCCCACCAGATTTCACACAGAGGGGTCTACACTGGGATGGACCCCCAGTTCTCATACGGGTACATTTCTTTATCTCCAAAAGTTTGTCTAGTTTTCACGTATTTTTGCTGAAAATTTGCAGAACTCTTGGTAATTTGTACTAATTCTTACCAAAATTATGCCAAATTTGCAAATTCCCCATTGGAGCGCTTAGCGAGATCGGAGGTAAATGTTGCTTCAGAGGGGTCCGAGTCTTGGCCAGTTCAAGCCAGTCGAACCACGGACCGGTTTGGACAGAAAGATTTTTTCGGTTGCATCACCCAGGTCAATGATTATGTCAAAGCCAAACCGGTCCACAAGTTCATCACACGATAAATGACGATACTTTAGTTCACACTCAGCGTCGTTTGCAGTCCTAGCGAAGCGATAACATTGAGTGACAAAATTAGTTCAATCATGTCAGTATTTTTGTAACGTACAAAGCAAACTCTAGGTCTTAAACCTGGTCAACAGATGTATTTCATCATAGATCCCCTATTCCAACTACATTTAGCACCAAAAGTATAAGTACGTGAGGACGCACGAGTTCCTTCTGTACGCGGGCAAACGAACTTACATCCGTCTGCGTTCGTTTTTTACACATGACACAAAAATAAATGTGCTACAGTAATATGACGATAAGGTTTTAAACACCTCTGTTCTGATAAATAACACCAAGTATAGAGTGCCGCCGGGAGTAGGTATCTAGCATTAGCTCAAAATGAATGCACCGTTTACGCATAAAAAATACAACGAATAAGAGATTAACTAACCAGCAGTAGTATTACTATTGCTGTACGAATGAGCAGTACTAATAGGTGAGATTCCGATGGCAGGCCGACCTTTTCGGCTTGCTCCGAGCACTTGTGATTGATCAAGTGACTGTGAATGTTGCAAACCAACATGAACTGGTGATGTCGAATTGCTACTACCACCCGCAGCAACATGAGGCACATGCACTGTTTTAACTGTTTGTATCCTTGTTACACCAGATACTACTGAAGATGGAGAAAAATCGGATATTCTTGGCGAGCCAACATAATAATTAGCAGGCCTCTGCGATCGATATTCTTGTGAGGTATAGTCGACGGACATTGTTCGACGACTAGACGGACAGGACGGCGAAGTATTAGACGTCGTAGTTCTGGACGTCGCGGTCACCTTAATAACTCCAGTACTATTTCCGATCGTACACGTTATCGGCGACAGCAGAGGCGTATTCGTCGATGTTACATTGCTAGTATTGAGCCCACTGTCTGAAACAGTTGGAACAGCAGATGGCGCAAGATCAGTTGCCACATGTCCTCGCATTGGTGAACGTTTGACATAACGGACTACAGGATGATCCAGCACATAACCGCTATCAGCGGATAAAACGCCTGTCAACTCAGAAGACGCATCCCTATTATTGGACAATACCCCATGAGAATTTAGCGCTTGCTGTTGCACTGCTAATGGAGAATTATTTCTCTCTGACAGATTCGAAAGGCCATGTTTATGAACCACTGAGTTAGTACCGCTTCCAGACGGAGGAACCGTTGCTGAACCTGGATAATTTTTATTTATGCTGCCAGATTCTACAATACCTCCGCTAATTAACGATGCACTGCCTGTAGTACCACCTCCAACAAGTCCAAAAACACGCTCGTGGCTTCCAGCTAAAGACCTAGCTGTACCGCATAGAGGTGAAATTTCAGAGCTTATTGAAGGCATACTAAGCTGACGACGTTCCGTCAACGGTGATACACGTGTATTTGGTGCATTCAGCGAACCCTGTTGTGGAAGATCGCACGACGACGACGAAGTCATTCCAACGACCGTAGCAATAGACTTATGATGACCGATTGGCCCATTTGCCACAAGCATTTCACGTCCACGAGCGGAACCAGTAGAAGAGCCATCAACAGCCGAGAGCTCCCGTTTGGCTTGATCCAGTTCAGCTCTTACCGCTTCTAGCTCCGTTTGTATACTCGAAAGGCTGTTGTAATTGGATGAAGCTATTATTGTTGTTACAGCGGTACTGACGCCATATACTGATGTATCAGATGATGTCGACGGCGACGTAACGCAGAGCTGTGTAGTCTAAAATTTTTCGCTTCAACATTATATACAACACACAAAAATTAAATGTGTGCCGCCAACAAATACTGACAAACATGCATAGCAAAATTACTTTAAAGCGTTTCCGTTAGCCGCACCAAATACAGATTTGATTGAAGTATTGCAAACTAATTCGTGTCAAATTAAAGCAATAAATCTTTCATGGCGTGGCAAAGACGCTCAGAACGTGTAGAAATAATGTGTATTCAAACGATTTACCTTAATAGTGACTAGATAAAAATACCCTCAACTATCAAGCAAAAGGCAACCCTGTTGAGCGCATGCCGAAAATTGATAAAATTTTTTATATTATTGAAAAATACTGCTGCATTGGAAATGTATTTTTTATTATTTTTATAGCAGTACTCAAGCTGAAATTACAAGGTATTGGAAAAATGTCTTGGTTAATTTTTACCTTAATTATTTTGGAAAAATGGTTTTGAAAATAATACAGTCCTTAAAACGACCGTAGACTACCCTATCGGTGAAACTCTGTTTTGTACCTGCCATGTGTCAAATTTCCTTCATGTTTCCGTCGTGAGCCAGTAGCTAAAATCACCCCTGAACAATGCTAGGAAAGTCAAACACCTATGTTACTCATTTGTTACATAAATAATTTATTCAAATGATATATAAAAAATTTGGAATAATACATTCAGTCGCTAAAATGGCCCTAGGCTAGGCTAAGGAGACCCCTGTAAGTGCTTAATAATTTTAGAACAAATAAGTTAACGGTATTGATTAGTTTTCTGTTATATAATGGAAAAACATAGGTTTGAAGCTGATTTTTACAATAGAGCTTAACAAAAATCTCGTCAGTAAAATTAGTGTTTTGGGAGTATCTGAATGCTTCTCATTTTCACTAATACAACAAGGAAAGAAAAACGAGTAATTGTAGTCGGACCATGATTTTAATAAATGAAATTTGGCTGTTCTGTATGACAACATATATTTGGGTGACAATGATAGTGTTTTGACAATGATAGCAACATATAGTGTTCTAGGTCCATAGTCAAAAGTTACAACTACGTCTCATGTTCCATTGGATCGTAATAGCTGTGTGAAGACAATGCCTGGCTCCAAAAAAATTTAGGTAGCAACACACAACTTAAATTACCGAAATTGTTCCATTTAGGTGTTTTGGGCTCAACTACATGAGCTATGTATATTTGTTACATTATGTAACATAAAGTAATCCATGGGGCTTAAAATCGATTTAGCTGACGTCGTAGGAACGCGGCTCAGCAAAAATCAACGCCAAACGTTTTTCCATTTTATAACGGGTAATTAAACAATACCATTAACTGGCTTGTTATAACCAATGTTAAGTATAATCTCAATGTGACAAAAATTATTAATCACTATGAATTTCCTTACCCTCACAACAGGAGTATCACCTATTGGTTAGTCCTCGGTCATTTTAGTGACTAAATTATTTTTAAAAGCTTGTTTCCGAGATAATCAAAGTACCAATTAACCAAAGCATTTTTCCAATATCCTGGCTGTCGAAATAATTACAGCTTGATCACTACTATGGGTGTTTGGTGGGGGTTTTTTGTTTTTTTTTTTTTTTGGGGTGTGGGGTGTGGCTTTGTTTTCTTCCTGTTGGGTTTTTTTTTTCTCTGTTTTTTGTTTTGTGGTTTTGTGTGTGTTTTTGTTTTTTTTCTTTGCTGTGTGGTGGTCCTTTTTCTTTTTTTTTCTTCTTTTGTGCGTGTGGGTGTGTGGGGGGGGGGTGGTGTGTCCGCTGCGCGGCGCCGTGGGTTGTGGGTGTGTGGTGTCGTCGTTTCTTCTGGTCTCGTCGTGTCGTGGGGGTGGTCTCTCTTTTTTTTTTGTGTGGTTTTCTGTTTTTCCTCTTTTTCTCCGTTCTGTTTCTCTATATATTTTGTTTCGTTTCGTTGTTTTTTTTGTTTTTTTTCCCTGCTACTATGTATAATAAAAAACTATAAAAATTTCGATTTTCCAATATAACAGTATAAGCATCAATTTTCCAAACGCAAGGGTTTCGTTTTCCTTGTCCGTTGAGCGCATTCCCCCCTAGTCAACATCATTTCTCCCGTGTACAAATACCTCCGTTCTCGTTGCACAAATAATGGTATAAATTAAACCAAGATACAATAAAATAATTTTTCTAAAATCGCCATGATAACTATATGGTTAGCCGAAGTCACTGTTCCCACCGACACCAACCACTTTTCATCTATCTATACCACTCTACATGACATAGGATACATAAATGTGGCTCCAAAAACACCTAATGACTCAAATTGATATTTAGGATCCAAAATCACAATTTTGACGCATAGCTAAATTTTAGCAACCATAACACACAGTTAAATTCCTTTAAACTGCTTTGATAAATTACGCACAATATGAAAAATCCTTCAACCAACTTGAACAACAACGTCGCAACAACATAATACGCATGAGCCATAAATTATAACATCATATTAGAAATTAAAAGGTAAGAAGATTAGACCAAAATAAAAAAATATAGTACTTTCTCGTCGCTATAATAAGATGTCAATCTTACGATTGCATCTCATTATAGCGCAAACTAAGACAGTGAAATTACCTACCCCTATATCTGATTCAACCTCTGCTCCATCCGGACTCCGACGACCAACATCCAGGCCAATATATCCATACGTAGTACCGTCAACTAATGAAGAATCTATTGTCGCATCGCTTGTTTTCGATTTCAATGTGCTGGTTACGCCGGCAGTTGATAATGGTCCTCCTTGGTAATCCTGACCAGGCAAGTGTTCCTCTGCATTCTGCTTTTGATGCAGCTTGTTGCTCTGAACAACTCGAGCAAGCTTCAGTCGTTCTTCCATTAGTCGTTGTTGCAGAGTACGACGTTCACCGAGCAGAAATAGCACAATTTGCTTGTGGCGCTCTTTTTCAGTTTCCAGAGCTGACGCCGACTTTCGCAAATCTTTTTCAAGTTGACGTTTTTCATTATTGACATGGGTTAGCTTAAACAGATGAGCTTAAACAATGAAAACCTGCCTAAAAGCCAGGCTTGCCCACACTTGTGGGATCACCTTACGTGTAAAATATGTCTGGTTTTTGGGATGACACGCATAGCATAATTTCGACTTGGAGGATACATTTATGCAATAGCTCATTACAAAGATTAAAATCTTTCTTCGTGCTGTGTACTTAGAAACGAATGGGATTCCAACTCTTTCGGGTCGTAAAAATAGACCAAATTGGATCTGGTAGCATCAAAATGCTGTACGTCAAAATAGGTTATGGATTGTGTCTCGATCGATTTTGTTGGGCAAAGAAAGATCTTCTATAAGACTCTATATCATTCTTTGCTGAACGGGACTTTCAGGATGTAGGGTTCATGTCAGAATGGGTTTTAATTGGCCTTAACAAAACCAAAATAAACAAAAAACGGCAAAGTCTTCACAACCGGTCGAGGTTCGTGATATTGGTCTCATTTTTAGACCAATTCATCCTCTATATAGCAGCACACTCTACTGTTGTCATTATTTACACTGCAGGGTTGGGGCAAATGGAATTTTATCTGGGCCAATGAGACTCAACTTACATGGAAATAGCAATATATATCTCCGCAACCACTAGACCTGCGTATATAAGTGTTATGGGTATCATTTTGTAGAGCATCTTCTAAGTAGTACATCGCTAAATACACAATAAGCGGGTACATCGCTTCAACGATTGAAGCAATATGGCTGATATTCAGCTCATTTTGTAAGGTGACGCTCTCATATAAATGTGCACGTCTCCATAAAGTACATATTCAGCCGTTTGGATTTACCACACTGGCCATGAGACAAGCTACTAGTTGCTATATATGTCGATTAAGTAACGAAATTATCAAGTATCCAAATAACTCATATATATACTTCATGCAATATTTAAACAATACATGTAGTAGTAACGAAATATACCTGCAATTCGAAATTATTCACATTCTGAGAAATCAGAAACAGTAGTAATTACAAACTGTTTAACTGTTCAGAAATAACCTTTAGCCTTTTGGTTTCAAAATAATTGGTGCGCTAAACCCGACAGTAAGAGGCGCCTAGATTATTCGGATCGTTTCCCATAATTTTATTAGACCCCATTTACAGATGTGAATTAAAAACGGAAAAATAACAATTTTCAAATTTATAATCGAGATTCGACAGTTTTGTGGTCTTCTGCAGGAATCTTAGAAAGATTGCTTTGTCAGGTTTTGAAAAATGCTCATGTCTACTTTCTTAACAGATAGCGTGCCTTAGCTGAGACAGATACCTGCTACGAATATCAGAAAAACAAGTTCAATTTCATCATACGTTGTGGCTCTTTGACGTGCTCAAACAACTACCATAAGCATACACCTGGCGTTGTTTTCTTAATTTAATTTTAATACAAACTATTCTCAGAGGCTTAAAACGACTAAATCCTAAAGAAAATAGTTATCCTACTTAAATTTACTAGGTAAATTGTTGAAATTAAATTTTGCTTTGCTTAGTTTTAAAAAGAAATTGAATTCCATTATGATTTTTGCTTGTTAGGCGACTCGATTTTTACTGAAATATAAATTCTTAATTTAATCATACATAGCTAACATAGGTTTGTCAGGCAGCTTCGCGACTAATTAGTAAGGTGTCCAGTAACTATGGTAATGTATTTATGAAGTACCCCTTAGGGTATAATTCCAATTTTGAAAACTGATCGTTTACCTGTAACAATATTCGAATTAGTGTCTTTATCAGTAACGTCATTGTTAGAGTCGTCAAATCTCGAGTTATTCATTGTTAAAACCGATGCGGTTGACCATACAAAGCTGACTTAATTAGGCAATGACAATAAACCATTTTAGTTACTGCGCCAACATAATGCATGGATAGGTTTTGAGTTCTCCGTTCCCGTTATGTTTAGTGTCCAGAGTTTTATATTTTATGTTTTCGTCGATTTTTTTTCTTGTTTTCCCACTATTTTGTTTTGGATACTACTGTCGGGTACTCTCTACCATAGATGCTTCGATAAATTATGTTAAGCATTAAGTTATAACACCAATATGTTTTACGATAATAATTATTATACGCATAACTCAAAAGTTGTATTGGCCTCTCACCAGAACCGAAATTTCACCTGGGAAGTTTGAGTGGTGGATGAAGCTCCTGTCCCAACCTGTGGGGAACCGGAAATAGTTAGGGACTTGGGGCAATTTCACCAAGTTAGCTGGGGAAAGAAGCGTGCACCCGGGTCAATTGTGTGTATTATAACTGCATTTTATTGTGTTTTTCAAGCCTTTACAACATATATCGTTGTTTTTATTGTATATTTAGATACTGAAAATATGTATTCCTGCCAGCCTAAGTACTTTATGAATATTCAAAATACAAGCAGTAGTATTGAGCTTGTTCTTACTGTTGTTAGCATGACCGTTTTTTATTGTCGCTTTAAAATAACTGGTGGCGCTGCGGGTTTACTTGGGTATGCCTGAAGTTACTTGGGTGGCATGAGTTGGGCATAACTCGATATCCTGAGGATCCTGACAATCCCGACGGGGCACATCTGTGGAAAGGCCAGATAAATAACATATTGAGCATCTGATTCTCAATGTTTTTATTGAAAAAGTTACTGTTACACTATGCTTGCTTCGTTTCTGATAACACCACTTACTGGGCTCTCCAGATTGGGGGTGGGGGCCCTGGCATTTTTCGGTGCTTCAGAACAGGTGCCCCTGGCAAAATTTGGGCTCCCCCAGGTTCATCCCCTCTTGGAAAATTTTTTCCAACCGGTACAAAGTACAAAAAATTGATCAAAATTTGTACTAAAATTCCGTTCTGAAGCCAAGAATTTCTCAAAATTTGCTTCAAAATCGCTTTTCCCTAAATCAAAAGCGTTTTGGCAGTGTTTCTGACACGATTTTTAGCCGTTTTTCTCTTGGCAAAATGCCCCCTGGTAAAATCGAGCGCCTCCCGGTTCGGAACCATTTTCAGAGAATGGGGAGCCCAAACTTACGGTGGCCTAGAGTAAATAATATTCGACGCATGGTGCTAAACCAAACCTACGAGTGGAAAACCGTTTGCAGCTGTGTTCACAAATGGTATAAAATATTGGTATGGAAAAAACGTTATCGAACCCAAAACCTGAAAAAGGCAGACCTGTAAATTTAAAGAAGATATAACATAGCTAACCTGTTGCTTTAACTGCTCTCGATCCTTCTCCAAAAGCATGCACAAGTCATCACCTTGTGCCGAATTTGCTGCATGGCGTGCCCGCTCTGTTTCGAGCTCTTTGACAACCCGCGCATGACGACGTTCTAAATTATACACACTTGAATACATGTAAAATCAAGAATGCGCACTAGAACTTCACAGCAAGGTTCGTGAGTGCATGCAATTTATTTCAATATAAATCATGTTTCAGCAACGTGAGCAAACAAAATGTTCAATTTATTCTCAGAATAGACGAAATGAGTAACCAGAATATGAAACTGGTATTACCAGATTATGCAATAAAGTAAACGCAAAAAAAGTCTCGTTACTGAAATTTAGACAGTAATTTGAGCAAATGAAAATAAACGTAACGTCTCCCTTAAAAGAGTGTGATGTTGGACTTGTTATCAAGATATTGGCAAAACTAATATAATCGAAGACTGTTGGGTCTGCCCAAGGAAAACAAATATCGGGTTTTCGATCTCTAGCGGTATGACAAAAAATCTTCCACTAATTATCCCTGCGTATACTGTGTCACAACACATTGAGCTTAAACAATCAAATTCAAACCGCTTCTCTTTGTTATGGTTACATAGACAATACGATTTTATATTTTTGTCATATGGAAAACTGAAAGATATTTTTTGAATTTCAAACAAAATCAATTAAGTTATAATTTCTTAATTGCTGTGTTTCCCTGGACACAAGCGGTAACAGTACTTCATATGCATACAGCGATAAATTAAACATATCCTGTTGCATAACCATCAACTGAGCTCTTGGCTGTGCTTGAGATACGATAGTTAAACTCAGGTCATTGTTCTTACATGGGGAAGTGGATGCAGTTACTTATATTTGACAATTCCGCGCGAAGTATACATTAATAATGTACTGTCAATTGTGTAAGAACTATATCCCACGGAAAGCTAAGTGTATTCAACGCATTACAACAATTAGGCACCTTATTTTGCACAATACAACGTACTATAACCATTATTACTAGTATCTTGCAAGCGAGGGTGAAACGAAGCAAACGTGGGTTCATTTTTCAAATTATTATTTTGTTTAATCACTTGCAACAGGCTGTGTTAGCTGTTTGTACCATCCTAAAACCAATCAAACCCTGAACTCATTGAAAATCTTCAAACCTCGTGTACCCTAAACCCATTGAAAACAGCTGGCAAATCATCAAGTATTTGTGCTGGTCTCCAGATAAACGAATTATTGTTTTCAGCATAGCAAAAAACCTGTATATAGAGTACCATGCCATGTACCAAGCTACTAAAGACTGACTATATTCTGAAAATCGAGTTCATTGACCTTAACCCCAATGAAAACGTCTGAAAAGGCGGAAAATACTCTACTCATACTGCACTCTAGATAACCAAATGATTGTATCCAACACATCAGAAAACGTATATATACAATTATTGATGACCAGTATGCAATGCGTAACCTAGGAACGAAAGATGTCTATTCTGGAAATCGGGTTCATTGACACTAAGCCGATTGAGAACTCACTAAATAAAAATATGGACTGTAAACAACCAAATCATTGTATTCTGCTTCAGAAAAATTGACATATACGCCATTCTGATGTCTTACAAACCAATACGTAATGAGACAATAATGGAGGCACACATTTTGGAAATCGGATTCGTCGACCGTATAACTCTTGAAACCCCATAAAAAGGTACACATATAATATAGTCAATTAGACTTCTAGACAGCAAAACTATAGCATTCTGCGTGCTTAACAACCTAATAGGCACTCATTGTATGGTAAAAACGAGCAATAACACGGCAAAATTTCTAAATTTCTGGCAAAGAGTGAACGAAAAATGTCCGGGCCTACAGGGGAACAGTGAAGGAAAAATGTCCGGGCCCACAGGGCACAGGGAGTGCTCCTACAAAAATGCAGTGGTCAGCATTGCAAATCTCGATGACCGATTCTGCAAGGTGGTATCGATTTTTCGATGCGAATTTTATGTCGCAAGATATGGGCTGCGAAGCAGTGGTACCCGTATGGCCACATTTGGAAAACCCTGTGATTTGCCAGTTTGACGCTGAAGACGGGCCCGGAGCTGTTCGCGTTCATCGAAGAGGGACATCGCCTTCACGTTTGCTAGCCAACAAAAATAATTGTCGAAATCCATCCAACCGAAATAAGTTATGAATGACATCGACAGACACATTAAAGAAATTTTCCCGATTTCCCCCTAGTGGAAACTCCGATCGCTCTGTTTCAATCAATTATTAGACGGTAATTAATAATTTAATCTGATCGTATAAAAATTCCAAATTGGCGTAATAAACCTTCGGGTTATGTAAATGTGGGCGAATGACTAGTTGTGAAAGCATCACTGCCGATTACTGTATATTCAGTAATAAATAATTATCGTCGTTGGTTGCACAACTAATTTTAAATTTTCACAAACGAATGCGGGCCGAAATATGTATTTATAAAACTGCTGTTTCCGGTCAGAGCTTTCTGTAATCATCACTTTGTTTGAGAAATCTTTCAGCTAAATTTATTTCGAAAAATCCAATAGTAAAATCAGATTCCACTCTTTGCGTAATATCCAAAGCATTTACAGTATTTCGGAAGATTTCCCCGTGTTCGTCAGCTCCACTTGATTGAAACCGCCATGTTCACCTAATCCAAAAATGTTTTATGTCTAAAAATTTACGTTTTTGTTTGCTAATTGTTTTGAAACAAGAATTACCACTATTTATAATGCTAAAATGAAAACTTAGCTTAGGTATAGCTTAGCTCGAAATATAGCTTGAAAACATTTGCAAGGCAGTACATGAAAATCTGGAAATATTTATTATTTTTAAGCAAAATTTATTCTCCCCCGCTTTGAAATTTCTCCCAAAAATGAGCATGGAGCCAATGAAATTCCCCCATACTTTTTGGAGGGCTGTGAACAAACAAGCATAGGTCAGTCCGGCTTGAAGAAATTCAGAGCTTAAGTATTTTATTTCATAAGCACTATTGTGGTAAACGGCTTTTCGTAATTTAGATTTATTATCGATTACGCAACACACTATGAACGTATCTGTTTTTCGTATCTTTTTCAGCATTGAATTAAAACAGAATTCCTTGATTGTTTGTAAATTATCCAGGTATACAAATCCAATTTATACGCTCAAATTTACAAATTTCATCCATCAAGCGATAAGTTCAGACTCCTCACCAAATACCATACGTTTGAAGTTTGTTGCTGTGCATCTTTTGATTCTCGAAGATTTTAAAATAGAAAACATTTCAAATAGCGATAATTATTACTATCAAAACGCATAATAATGCCACACGCACTAACCAGCAAAAGCAAGCATTGTTCTCATTCTTATAGCAGCCGCCTTTTGAGAGCTGATCAAATTTTCTAACTGGCTTAGTTGCCATTCGTACATTTCACCAACCGAAACTTCGTCAAAATCGTTTTTTGCACCAACCGTCTACAACGATGTTCATGCAGCGAATAAATACAAAAAGAAGTTGTCCGAAAACTTAAGCTCAAAATTTTTCAACTTAGAAAAGCCCAACCAATCTGTGCCAATTTATACAGGTCGGCCATGGTACCTGCTCGGGAAGCATGTTTTGACCAAAACAGTAAATCATAATGTAAGTATATCCCTTATTGGGCTAAGTAAAAACCACTATACTTCACTAAAATATCCAGATATAATTGTAACAAATTAAATATATAATTATTTCACGATATATCGTCAAAACCACAGAAAGAAAAAATTACTTCCAACAACTACAAATTTCCACCAACGCTATGTAAATAGAAGACAATACCTTTATATAATTCTACACTAAGCAATGCAGATGAACTTGTAGGTAACTAAGCTTTAAAGCTGAACAATATGAGTACCTCAGAATCCCTCTGTAAAGCCGAAAGAGGATCGCTCATCCTAACACGACCGTATTTAGCTTGATACAATTGGCTTTTCGCCTTCTCGGCCTAAAAAATAACACACATGCCACGAGAATATTGTAATGAAAAGAGTTTTTATGAAATTAGCATATACAACACATTCACATGTAGATACTTGCTAGCTACAGCGACATCACTGGTAACTATTAATAACCGCTAGAAGAGACAACGCTACTCAGAACATTTTTTATTTCAGTAACGACACACGAAGGGACCGAAACACGAACTGAGACGTCAGCTGGCAATGCTTCCTTCGGATTTTAAGGAACAAATTATCATATTAAACATAATTTTTCCCTGGTGCTATAGCTTCAAATGTTCAATGCATTTTCATCACCACATTTTAATATAGGGACCAATAAATTTATTCGTTACCATAGTTCGACCTACTACTATAGGTGCATTAAACCTAATTATCAACTCAACAACACTTTTCTAAAATTGCTCCTAGGATTTAAAGTACTCTTTTTTGTAGCTCAATTATAAATCTATTATTCACATTTACAAAATTACTATATTTAATAAAAACACTATTTGAAGTTATTTTGGCACGCGGATTTTTTTTCGTTTCCTAATCTATATTGTGTTTCTTCCGGAATCTAAGAATGTGCGTGTAGTTTATATTTAAAATACTAAATAACTCATCGCATAGATGATAAACAAACCCTCAGTAATTGTCTAGTACACGCATATAGTATATACCACACCATAAGTTGAGCGACGTCATTATTGGTGCGTAGATACACTATTTTCTCGCACGCGAGTGAAGCGGAGCGGGCGCAGTTTCTTTGATAATCTATCGTTTTGTGTAATCACATGTAACAGGCTGCGTTAGATGTATATTCCAATGTTAAACCTCTGGAACCCTGAACCAATCAAAAACTTTTGCAGTTCGAGCAATTCTCTAAAAAGCAAGATGCGCTACTTAACATCGTCAATCAACTCAAGAGTGTGGTCGAGGCATCGCGCACGCCAGACGGTACGCCAACTCTGGAGACAAATGATTTACGGCAGTCATTGATGGTCAAAGTAGCAGCGGAGATTGACGAAAAACAGTGCCGTTAGCTAAATATTATCGTGGTGGTATTACTGAGGTAATCACCGACAGTGAAATTGCTCGAAAAAAAACCGATGTAAGTAAAGTTAATGAATTATTAGCAGTTGTCTCGCCTGGCTTTGAATATAATATAAAGGCTTGTTATCGGCTTGGGATCCGTCCCAGCAGTAACTGGCTACTGGAAGTGGTATTTGAAAACGAGTCCCAAAAATGGAATTTCTCAGCAAGGCTAGAAACTTGCGTGAACTTGACAGTAAGCATGAATTTATGCAGGTGTATATTAACGCTAGTAAGAGAAAATAATAAAGTAATTCACGATCGCTTAAAACATAACCCTCGTGTAGATCAACAGTCGAAGGTGGTCTGGCGGAGTTTCATGGACACGCCGTCGCGCTAAGAAAAATGGTTGGGCCTAATAGTGAAGCTACCTCTAGTAACAATGCTACCAATAGCTCTTACGCTAATTTGTCAATTTCTAATTATGCAATACGTAACGATGACAATGGCTTTGAATCTAACATCTCTTGTACTTTCGTTATTTCTAATTTTAATAATATTATACTAAAAATAATTTTATTGAATGATCGCAGCATTATGAACAAATGCGCATATATCTCAGCTTTTAGTATCTGAATTCGACGCGATATTATATTTGTACCCGAGACGTGAAACAAGGTTGATCAGAGACGTTGAAATTTCTTTGAAAAACTATTCCCTCTTTCGAGTGGGTAAAAGTGGATAAGCGGTAACCATTTATGTCAAATCGAAACTCAACCCCATTCCGTATAACCTACACATTTAATTTCCGTGTGAAGCGATACCAACAAGTATGAATAAGCGATGCTTGTTGGGTTGCTTGTATCGTCCTCATAATGCCCGTATTGAATAGCACAACTGTATAGTAGGCAATGCTTGCAAACGATTTCTACTGCAGTACTGATATTGAAAAAACATGTGTGGCGGGGGACTTTACCAGAAATCAGCTGGTATTCGTTTGTATATCCATCAATTGCGATAGCTTTGTAAATGTTACAGTGCTCTTCGCAAACACGTCACATCTCCGACGTGTGTTAATACCTGTTTTGATCTGATTTTCAGTCGCGATACAGACGATGTCTAATGCGTAGTAGTAGAGTCTCAATTAACAACATCTTGTGATCAAAAATGTTATAAATTTTAATTTAGCATGGGACGTTCACTATATATGTAACTACACATTTGCTCGACCACATCATTAGAACAATGCAGTTCAAAACTTGTCGGCCCTTAACTTAACTAACGAAATTGCAGCGCCGCAGACTTTGATACTGCATGGAATATCTTAAAAACGTCAATAATATCGGTAATAAAGCAATATTTGCCACAGCGTCCCAGCGCCCGAAAAGCCTATATGGGCGTCGTTCCCTGCGTGGAGTGCAGTCCGCCGCAAACGAAACGAGCACCGTAACTTTAAATGCAGAAACTCACGAGACGCATGGCAGCGATATGAGTACTGGCTAGCAGAAAACGATAAACTTTGCCAGGTCTCCATCCGCAACTATGAGTTGAAACTGGCCACCAACATAAAAACTGTTGTTAAATCGATTTATGCATATATCAACCACCGTCGCAAAAGTCTACCTACCAATGTTATAACAGACGATAACAGGAGAGTATGCGACGATCCAAATGTGGCGGCTGAGAAATTCAAAACATTTTTGCGGCGGTATTCGTTCAGGCTGAACTGTGATGAGCTTTGATCTCGCCGCAATGTTGGCACCTAAGTCGCAGCGCATCAGCTTCAACGCTGACACAATCGCCAAAAAGCTATCTGTTGCGGACAGCAAAAAGGCTTGTGGTAAGAACAATATTCCTGTAACAGTCTTGCGGGTTTTTGTTAAACATTTAACTCAACAATTAAGAAAATTGCCTAAGATGTCAGTCATACTATACAGCAAAGCTGCCTCGAGAGTGGCTCCACGCTACCGTAATCCCATTATATAAAGCCGGTTCGCCTACGGAATTCAGCAATTACCGCCCAATTAGCCCTTCCTATAAAATTGGTATGATAACGGAAGAAATAATTTGTGATCACTCGTGAGAACACTTCGAACGGCATAAGGCGCTTCATCCACACACTATTGACTGGATCCTGGATCACAGCCTTTCTTAGAAATCACACTCAACGAGTCGTTTATCCTGGCGGTCAATCGGCACTAACCAATGTAAGCATTGGAGTCCCGCAAGGGTCAGTCGTGGGCCCTTTGCTATTTTTGATACAAATTAACGATATTTATTACAACCTTAGCTCTCACGTTTTAAACTTTGCTGACCACCTAAGTATGTATTTGTCTACTGCGACATAACTACGTAAAGATAATAGTGATATTTGTGCGCAAGAACTTCAGGAGGATCCTAATCAACTAGACAAATGATCTGTGGATAACGCCACACAGTTTAAATTTTAGCAAATCTAACGTGTTCCCTTCGGCTATAAGAATCCAGGTCAACAATACAGGAGCCGCTTACTCGCACTTGTTTGGTTAAAAACTTATATGAAATGGTCATATCAATATAATAAGGCAGTTTCTGCTACTAACAAAGCGTACGGTATTACAAAACGCCATATTAAGCAATTCATTAAGTCTTCTTTTCTGATGTTATGTCGCTCACTTATAAGACCTCAGTCAAGTCTGGTCACCGCATTATTGATTATAGTAGTTGAGTTTCCTCACACGTCCCGCCGACTGCACTTCTTTAGCCACATGGTAGTTGACGTCTGGAACAATCTTCCGGAGAGGGTGGTCCTTTCCAATACAATTTTTCATTTAAATCCTTGATCAATACCGGACATTTGATTGGTTGCTGTTGGTTTCGCTTATGTTTCACGCTCTACATAATGAGTCTTCTGGCACCAGACATCCGTTGCAATGCAACACTAAATCAACGATTCAAGCCTTCGGCACACAGGTGAATTATCACGTGAATTATTTTCTGGAAAGCAATTTCATTAACCCTAAACCCACTCTTACACAATGGAGACAAAAATACTGTCCTACTGCTCTCTAGATGGCGGAGCCATCGCATTCCGCACGCCGAAAAACCTAGAAACAGACTATTCTTGATGGCCTCTACGCAATACGTAAACCAAACTATTGAATACAGACTATATTCTTAAAATCGGGTTCATTGACTCTAAACCCATTGAACACATATGAAAAAGCCTGAAATATACGTCCTGGCCTTTATATAGCCAAATCATGGTACTCAATGTTCAGAAAATCCTATATAGACTTCTTAATGCCGTACACCTAATGCTTAACTGAACAAATGAAAACACACAACATTTTGGAAATCGGGTCCGTGGTCCGTAAAACTGTTGACACCCCATGACAGGTTAATATAATGAGGTTGGACTCTAAATGGCAATTCCATCGTATTCAGAAAGATTGCTAACCTAATAGACATTCGATGTAAGGTAAAAACACGCAATAACATGCCGAAATTTAAAAAACAAATATTTCTCGCAAAGGGTCGACGGACTATATTCTGGCACGCAGCGATCCACAGAGTGGTCACACAAGGGCTGCAAAACACTGGTGGGTATGGCCAGATTTTGAAAAAGTACCATACAACCTGTTTTTTGACATTTTGCACGGGAACATGTGGTCGGAGCTGTTTGCGTTCAACAACAAAAGAAATCCCCTTCACTTTTGCAATCGAAATTCATCAACCTGAAGATGAGTTATGCGTGACAGAATAACAATTTTTTTCACTTTACCTTCTTCTTGCGCCCTAGGTGGAAACTCCGTTTCAAAGAAATCTTTGCACCGATAAACTAACCTGCAGCCTGGCAATCACAATATCTCTCGCTTGCAGCTCACCCTCGAGGTAACACAGTAATTTGTTTAAATCGCTGAGACATAGTCCTGCCGAGGAACTTGGCGGTTCCTAAATATATATAGTAGTTTATATATCTCCGCATTATCTTAGAATCATTATAACCATTAAAAACTGAAAATCTGCGAGTGTTAACAACAGCAGCAAACCTTTCTAGGGTTTTATAGGCATTTGAGACTAGAGGTAAAAGACCCAGAGTCTTCGTTGACCCCTAACAAGAGGGGATGCCATAACTAAGAGGTGAATCCCATGACTTGCAAATATCGAAAATTTTTGCAAAAATTGGAAAAATCGCCAAAACTGGACGAAACGAAAATTACAGGGGTTAAGCGAGGAGTGTCTTTTAGGTTGCGCAGTGTCAATGATTGGTCACTCCGTATAGAAACCACGGGCTCTCAAACGAACTCATTTTACTAGATAAGACTACTTTACTGCTTTGGTTCCGGTAAAAATGTACAGTCCGGGTTTCGGATCCGGTTCATTTTGGTTACACTTTCTCACTGATAAACAGTATATACGTATAGCCATAGGTAACACAAACGAAATTTTCTTTGATTATAACCCAAAAGTTATTCCAATTTACTGTTATCCTGTCCTGACAAATGTGGTTTTAAATTAAAAAAACACTGGTAGAATACAGGTGATCCTGTTTAATGCGAAGACCAGCCAAGAATCTGTAAAACCAACTTATGTTCTTGAGAAATGAAAATATCGTTCAAACATATGAAATGAAATCTAAACATTTAGTTTAAACCTGTAATACTACATTTATGGTCATCAT
Source organism: Trileptium ribeirensis (assembly GCA_030248225.1). Classification (NCBI taxonomy): domain Eukaryota; kingdom Metazoa; phylum Nematoda; class Enoplea; order Enoplida; family Thoracostomopsidae; genus Trileptium; species Trileptium ribeirensis. The sequence continues at coordinate 19,308 of JASANE010005881.1, read as the reverse complement.
GTATACCTCCAAATAATCTGATTGGTGTTGGTTCAGTCAGTCCAAATCAAGCAAAGTGTACTGTGGTTTACACTAATATCTATAATTGCACATATCTAAGGGCACGTATCTGTGAGATTATAATCGATATTTCTATTTCGAGTCTACAGGTAGTTCCAACCATGTCTTGTAAAATGGTGTATCAGAGCTAGTGATGCAACTCGAGCTAATTTTTCGGTCTGCAGTCAAAAAACTATGTTCGCCTAACAAACATAAATTCTTGTCCAGTAATATAGTGTATCAAATTTGCTGAAGCTTATTTTTAGTAGAGTTGCATCCGGGTATTGCTGACAAAAAATTCCGGGTCCGGGTATTCGTTTTCAAAAATTTCGGATCAGGATATTTCATTTTGCAAGGTCCGGTTCCGGTCCCATGTATTTATTTTGGAAACTTTCAACTCTAATTTTTAGCTGGTTTTCAGTTTAATCATGTTGAGATAAATATTAGCGCAGCACATATTGATGAACTTCACAGCAACTGTGAGTATGTATACCAAATATCATTTGGGAAAAATTTGAAAATTTTAAGTAATGATCAGAAAAATTTCAAGGGTTTTGGCCGGACCAGCTGTCCGGACCTGGACAGGTAGGTACCGACAAATTTTAGTGCCCGGACCGGTGCACGGGCTTCACTAATTACAGCGATAAACCACGCCGCAACAATTGCAGGAATGAAGTTAGTGTTACTAGCGAGATTTCGAAAACAGTGGGACGACAATCCCTAATTGTCACTGATTACCTGCGAAAGCAACGGCGGTATCTCTGAAACAAAAAACCCACAAAAGCGTGTGTATTAGTATATATGTATTGTCGATCAAGTCCAACATCTCTGGTGGGCATATGGCAGATTCGTCTGATTTTGGGTTTGGCATCAGAAGAGAGGTGGGGGATGTTATCACTATCAAGAGTCTATGATGATTTTTTCAGAAGTGTATGACACCGTTCGAAATCACCATGCATAATCATCGATCATGACGCTATCCATTTTGAAGTTATCCCCCTGAGTCTGGGTGGGTGGTTACCCCCACATTTTTTGGGAGTGGGTCATGTTGTTATGCAGAAAAATTTGTTCTGCGCTACCCCCCCCCAGTTCTGGAGCCTTTTAACAAAAATTCGATCAACCACCCTAGTTTTGAGGGGGGTATTATATCACCTCAAAACTGAGGGGGACGGAAAAAATTTATTTTGAAAAACCATGACTCTTTTAACAGTGAGGTGGCAACCCCACCCCACAAGAACCAGAGGAAAGGTCAAGATGGATTGCGTCAAGACCCATTGTCATACTCTTCTCCAGAAATACTCATTAATTCCTGCTACTATCCATTACAATTATCTAGTGGCTATTACTAATATTACTTTTCAAATTATCAAAATTATACCAAAGGGCATGAATTAGTGATACTGAAAATACTGACGGCAATTCCACGAGTTCTGCTGGTGGGCCGTCCCAGGTAAACCACGGGGCCATAAAATACAGTAACTACCGCAAAATCTCAAATCTCAGCAGCAAATGTTAATGGCCATGTCAAAAACAATTGAAGGATTTTTAGCCCCCCAAAACCCCTATTTAGAGAAGCCAAAAAATAAATATTTAAATATATATTACATGACAGGATTCCGACACAACCTGATGGAATAGCTGTCCCCCACATACAGTGCCGCGTCCAGCATCGACCACGATATTTCAAGTTGATAACCCGTTGAGCGCGAAATTTTTTGCTTTTGATTTCTGTTAACATTGCATTTGAACTTAAAATTTCGATAAATTAAGGTTTTTATGCAACAAATACACTTCTGACCCAACTGTAATTACCTATAAACTAGTCGGTAGTGGAACTACATTTGTGAGCGGAGCTTGGGCTGTGGCATTACGAATGTACTCAATTTTATGTTCTTGTAACTACATTGCATAGGGCTTTATTATTGGTAAAAATATTATATTTGAATTCTTCGACCCAAAAAACCATATAATGGTTTGATCGAAACGATTCTATTTCAATAAATAACACAAATATTGCAAAATTCTCAATTTTAGCTGCATAAAATTAACTAATTAGCTAATTACTAAGTAACCACTCAAAATTTTTTAATCCCAAATATCAAGTGCACACTCTGACATGATAGGCTTTCAAACAAAAAAGTTTTTTAAAATCGGTTCAGTTGTTCTTGAGATCCGTCAGAGAGAACGAACGAGCGGACGGACATCGACCTTTTTACTCACAGACAGAAAATAAAAACGCTTCGCTCGGCTTAGCCGAGCTCCGCTCAGCTCAATTAATTTCAATTATTTCTAAAAAAAAATTTTTTGAGGTTCGAATATGGCTAACGCAGAATTACGTGCTGGCCGCCACAAAACACCAAGATAGGATCTGACCCCGGGTTTGAACGAGTTTCGGGGCCACAGAATTACAACTAGCGCATAATTTTACCACATGGTGGATAATTGAAAGAAAGTCATAACTATTTATATATATGGCTTAATTTCTGAAAACCTGAAAATTTCAGAAAGTTAAAAGGTTAGCTAGAAATGTTAGCGATATTTGTACATGAGTCAGTAAATATTGAACACTGAGCCTCTTCAAAGTACTATAGCTTGAAACCAGGGAATAACTGGAACCGAAATTTACCGGAAACGCAACCGTCCTTTTAAACTGGATCCGGTACCTGGTCTTCGAAACTTATATACAGTAAAACAGATGAAGATAGAAATGAAGGTGTAGTTGATTTAAAATGTATTAAAATTACTTTTACATTAAACTTTATGTATTGTTATGACATTATTGCCTTTCTGAAATTTTGAAGAGGTTAAGGTTGCTAATAACGTTTATTGAGCGGAGCGAGGTCGCCGAGCGAAGCGTTTTTATTTTCTGTCTGGGATCAAAAAAGTGTATGTCCGTTCGTCTTTCATGGATCTCAAGAACCACTGAACCTATTTCAAAACACTTTTTTTGTTTGAAAGCTTATCATGTGAGGATGTGCACCTGATATTTTAGAAGTTTTCATTAATTAAGCTAATTAACACCCTAATTAAGCTCATAACAACTTAATTATTGGTCGTAGAATCGTTTTAACGGCACATACGTTGAGTTTTCCATGGGGGAATAAGAAATTAGATGCATTGTACATACAGGAATAGTATAGTACGAATGTTATAGGCAAAATTATTTTCAGACTCCGTGTCTATGATTTCATTGCTGTGCTTCGATTACCATTCACCATGCAGTATAAGCCACGTGACTTCCTTTGCCTTGCTTTTCGTTCGAACGGAATAAAACTATTCTTTCATTTACTCATTGTTGTCTAAGTAATAATATATTCCCAAGACATTGAGTATTTTCATATTACTAATGCCGTCGCTCCGCTCAAAAAATGTAGTTCCACTACGACTGGTTTATGTATTATTTAATGAGTATATATGTCGTTTTTAGGAGCAAATCCACGCTTTCCACTATACGACCTTGCGTAAATTGTGTCAAACTGAATATGCTTCTAATGCGTGGAGCGTAAACTCAACACTTTGGTTCTGTCTCCTCCCGCCCCCCTTTACTGGACATATGTTTGTTACTTGTTATTACGTAGGAAACTTGAAATACAGGTTTATATGGTACTAAAATAAAATAAGGTACAGTAAATACAATAAATTTCTGTTCAGTGGTTACAAACAATGTTTAGGCTAGCATAGATTAACCAGTGCCCCTCAGCTAGATGATGATGTTGATGATTTTCTGATAAAAATGCTATAAATGAGACAGTGTGATACTGCTCGCACACTTTCAATAAATAGAGTTCATTACCAAGGAAAAGTTTCTGGCTGCATTGCACATATGTTACTTTACTCCAATGTAGACTGGTTTACTAAGTTTAAAAGCGCACTAGCTAATGCTTGACGCAATTTATGTTAGCCAAGCTTACACCCAAGTACTTCTACACATCTAAATAACCCGTACTCTGTTACCGAGTTAGACCAGCTTAATCCTAACACACATCGCAGACTTTTGAGTGAGTGAAATAGCTGCTACAAGCAACGACTTGGCTTTGTTTTGTTAACAAACTACTGTAGGGACATGATGAAAAATCACTACTGAAATTAGGCGCCCTACTTACGTTTCACACGGCAAATTGCTGAGTTAATCTTTTATTTTGCTTGGTTGTATTGAACTTGATCATTGTATACATACATTACATATGTTTGGACCACAGATGAAGGAAAAATGCGGACATTTGTAAACAAAATTTTTTAACCGGAATTCCGGTTCCGGTATAGTTTTTACCCTTTGTCGGAACCGCAACCGGAATTCCAGTTACTCCCTGCTTGAAGCCTGTTTGGGAACATCGGACGGGCAAACATTTTGTTATGCAACAAGCAATTCGTGATTGAATATATTTATGGTGCATAAGTACTTAATTTTAAGCATGCTTCAACCACCGTGGTCAAACAGCCAGAGTAGTTCTCTGGACAAAAAACGATTTTCGGGACAACCCTGACACCACCCCACACACACACCGAAAAACAGACGAAATTTAAAAATATTACAAATGTAATTATTTAAAAATTTAATAATGAGTAATTACCATTACGATTGATAAGTTATTGATAAATATTTTCATTTGGTGCTCCGACTATATATTTATTGATTTTAAAGAATTTTCGAGGGACAGACATTTACGGTTTTAAGGGGTGCATGACGTTGCGCATTTTTTCGCAAGCAAAGTTAGAACGTGTATGACTGAGTGTAACATATATATTCCGATGTGAGCACTTCGTAAAAAATTAGGTTGCAAGATGTAATCAGAAATGCAAGATGTAATCAAAAATATAAGAGGATTTACCACTTTTTCTGGTTTATATTTCGTTTATCCACTGGTCTGTTGATATTGTCATACTCTCATTTTTATTATATACTCTTAAATAACATATATATGAAAATCACAAAAATACATCACGAATAAATTTTAGTAATAATATTTAACGAAAGCCTACCTCATCACCAACATCAGAATTGGAAACAGTTGTCTTTGCTGGAACAACAGAAGCGTCGCGCTTATAATCCGTCGATCCTTCACTGTCGCGGCTGGTTTCTTTCAATTTTCTGTCACAGTCTCCCATTATTAAACATTGTCATCAAAACAGCAGAGACGACAGTACAACAAAAAGGGTACGTCCGAATCCACAATTCTGAACTTTCGAAAAAGTCTGACAATAATGTTTGAAGTATATATACTACTCAAAATCAAAAATACAGAAATGGGTTTCAGACAACATTTAATATAAATCGTATAGATTGGTGCGCCTGCAAAAATTAATCACTCATCTTGACAAGCCAGAATTTTGAGAACACATAAAACAAGCTATACGAACTACATATATGGAATGCCGGTATGTCGATGCAACGGTGTTGTACCTGGTTTCGCGACAAACAAAATTAAATTACCGGATAATTTTGTTGCAGACGTAGCGATTTCGAATCATATTCCGGCAGCACTGTAGATAGGCGTTATACATCACAAATTTTCTTCAATTTTTCGGGTGGACCTTTTCGTTAAAATAGAAAGTCTCTACCCACACCTGATCCATCGCAAACGATTTAAGAGACTCAGATACTAGGATAGCCATTCTTAGTCTATCAACTCTGGCTTTAGGTAAAAATTCCCTTGTATCCCAAAAGATCAGCTTCTAAATTCGCTGAATATTTTGCGAGGGGCATGAACCCTGGATCCCCCTAGTTCGAAACTGGGGGCGCCAGATATTGCCAGAGTGTGTGAACTGGGAACTCCCTGGGTTGAACTGGGGATCGAAATTAAAAATTTTCAAAATTTATAAATTTTCAGCGAAAGCCGCTAAAATTATTAATAGTCTCAGAAACAGTGCAAAACGTTTTTATTAAAAGTTAAAACCAACTATTTAACCAATTCTTTGTTGAAATTAATGAAATGTTTAGTTCTAAAAATAGATTTTCGCAAAAAATTCTGTCAATTGCTGCTGTCACCTGGAAGCATATTTACCGTGGAGAAGACAAAAAAAATTTGCCAGGAGTCATTTTGGCGGGGAAGCCATAATTTGCCAGGGGCACCAACCGTGGACGCATGTGTTTGGCAGAGGTCACCAAAAATGTCAGGAAACCCCAAAAAATGTCGCGGGCCCTCCACTTTGGTGAAGCCAGAAGACCCGTCTTAATTTAACCACTTAAATCCTCCTAAAGCTACGGTGCACACGACAACGCCCGCCAACAGCAATTAAGTATATATATGTTTACCTCATAACAAGCTTACTTGCAATTTTAAGAGTATGTCTGCACCACAATTAGCATTATCATTTTTGATGCATATGTGTCGATCAATAAACAGCTTCAGCGAATTTTAAACTACTCTCGTCTCAGAATGATATTTAACTTACGTATAATACAGTTTGTGAAATCTACTTTTTAACCATCCAAAAGAGTTCTGACTGACGTAAACCCAAGCATCGATCCGACATTTGTCGATTTTTAATATTTTTTCAGAGTGGGGACAGTAACTTTTTACAGATGTGGACATACTTTTGTCAAAGTTTTCCCAAAATGATGCTAGCACGTTTAACTGATTCAGTGAGAGTAGCCGGAATCTGAAAATTTTTACCGGAACCGGAGAAACGAAACCGGAACCTGTCTTATATCAATACGGTAAAATAAATAATACCAGATAGAAACGACTTATTTCCAATAACACAATCTGCAAATTTATTTTAAACAAAATACACAGCAAAATACATATTTAAGTTTAGAACATTTTTAATACCTAAGTTGGAATTAGAGACCGCATATATAAATCCAGATTTCTAAAACTCCTGCAAAATCCTGGGTAAATATTGACCTAGGACCGCATGGCAGCACCCAAGTCGGAGTCAATCATGTGGAAAGCTCAATTTTTTAAGAAATTGTGACTAATTTATACACAAATACAGACTGAATTCGGAATAAAGGTGTTTTGGTGGCATTAAAATACTTGGGAAATGCAAAGTTAATAACTGTCAAAGGCAGAAATTTTACGGTCTCCGTAGTCAAAGAGACGCTGAGAAAAGCAACAGGCTGAAAAGATGGTCTGCAATAGGACTCGACCCCACAGTCTTCCGGATCCGATAGCAGACGCAGTAAAAAACTCAGCTGTTCTGGACAGATTTCCCAGCGTTTAAAAAGTAGATACTTATATATGTGGGGAAGCTGTATTGTGCGCTGACCCCCGTTAATGGATACAATTGGCTATCGGAACGCAGGGAGTGAAACCTGACATCATTTCGCAGCGTGCAACAAAAAGTTCAACACAATTCCCTGGGTTTATCTTCTATTTAGGCTGGCGGTTAGATTAGTTCGCTACAAGCACGTAATTAAGTGTTTTACTTCTAGTTATTATTAACCAGTATTATTTCTCCACCTGTGGCTCCGAAATAACCTCGTTTTTGACTCATTTTCATTTTTCCCAATAAACAAACAAACAAACGGACAACAATTAACTAATTTTGTTTGTGTTTATTTGCTACGTCGACTCTTCAGGAACAGGAACTGATGCTTTCAACAGCGTAGCTAAATGTAGCTGAGCATAGATATCTTTTGACGCGTCTGACTTCCAACACCCTTGTCCCTTTATACAATCTTCAGCTATCCCCCGCTTTTTTGCTTCCGTTGCACTTCCTGCACGCAAGGAGTGAAGGGAGAAACGACCTGAAATTTTCAATTCTGTAATTATCTTTGAAAAACTACGACGCATAGAATCGTACGAAACGTTACGGCGTGTCTGACGAACAATAAACAAACTGTTTGACTGATCGCAGCCCCCAGAAAGATTCAATAATCCAAGGTAACGAGTATAGAAACTAAACGTGGAAATGAAGGCTGAACCTGAGTGAATATACACTGTCTGACCTGAATAGAGTTGGTCCGTTTTTGAATGACTAATAGAGACTTTTAAAACTTTAGAGCCTAATTCAGGCGCCAATTCTACGTCTCGCACATGCAAATTGATCACCTCAGAAGCTCTCATATACCCATGAAAACAGAAACAGAAGAATAAACCGTCTCTGACGGACTCGAAGGTATTCTTCGCATAACACGAATTAAGTACAACGATAAAAGTGTCCAAGGGCAAAGGACTTGTAGAACTAACAGGCCTGTTAGCCGCTGTTATTCGTTTGGCGGCATCCACCGCCAGAACACATAAAGAATGGAGCCTAGGTGAATCTATCGCGCAAATTGTATGTATCCAGCATAAGGCGCTCCAAAATCCCGTGATATATGACGTCGAAATCCCTGGTTCAACCAAAAACTTCAAATACAGGGTAACTACTAAATGTGAGTACGGGAAGAACTGAAACTTACGTTCAGAGCACCATTCCTTAAATCGAATCAACATACCGGCATAGCCATTCACAGTATTTGAACTCCGGCTAGACTATGAAATTTGCCAGTCCTTCGCGGTCGTTTTGAGGTAAATTAACGCAGTCTGCATGCGCTCGGAATAAATTCGCGGTAACATCTGAAGCAGCGAGGCTACAAAACAAAAATTACATGCGTAAAAAGGGTGGGAGGGCGAGGCAGAGAACAGCTACTTAAACAGAAGAGCGAACGTGCAATAAACTCGATAACATAAGAGGCGGCTTATATACGCGAAAGTAGCTCACCCTCATTTGCATATCGAATGATGCAATCGCCAAAAACAGCATTTATTTCTCCACCTGTGGCTCCGAAATAACCTCGTTTTTAACTCATTTTCATTTTTCCCAATAAACAAACAAACAAACGGACAACAATTAACTAATTGCATTCAAAGAGTATCCTTGGAAATCGAAACCGACTGCGACCAAAGATGAATTAAATGTCTGACCAAAAACCCCTCGCGCTATAGGAACGAATGTGATCAAACAGGAAGACTGCTTGTGATATTCTCGTATATAGAAAATCCAGTCCCGGTTTTGTAAACAAAAATTTAAAAAACCTGGCCAAAAACTGCTTGAGGGCCAGACTGGAACAACCAAAACTCCACGGTCTTTACAAAGTCTAAGATGCTGTAATGCTCGAATAACAAGGCGTAGAGGTGGCACAAGACAATTTAAAACCCCATGCCAGTTCCGGGAAAACGCATCGACATAGGCACACCCACAATCCCTACTTTTTATGCATAGCTAGCACACTTGCTAACATTGTGATCTGCGAATCTATCGAATTCAAACACTCCGCATTCAAAACTAATCTGATGAAACACTCAGTCTGCTACTGCCCAATTGTCATAGTCAATTTCTCTACTGAGAGCATCTGCCACCGCGTTCTTTTCTCGTGAAACCCATTCTAGTTCCAATTGAATGCCCTGGGCCGCGCAAAGTGAGAAAATTCGTAATGACACACTGTGAAGGTCTTCTACAGAGCTGCCGTTTCTCACAATTGAAACTGATGCCGAATTATCTGTGAAAACTCTTACAACCTTGGACAAGAGGTACGGTCCAAAAACAGATATCGCAAGCTCGATATCTCTAAGTTCTCGGAAAGTAGAGCTCTTGCGCAATTCAGTTTCCGAGAAATTAAGTACACGCGAAAACCTTTTTCCTTGAATCTCGGTAATCACACCAGCTCCTGTAGAGCTGGATTCGGAAAAGACCAAGATTTCGGGCAGAGTTACTTCCAAAAATTTCTTTGAAGGACAATTTTCAAGGAAATCTGACCAAAATTTTATTTCTCGGCGAGCGTCTCGGGTTAACACGAAAAAACTATCCCACCCGTTTGCTCGAGAAATCACACGATGCAAACGGCGCGTCATAAGACGTGTTACCGAGCCAAAAACAGACGATAACGACTGAATCATACCTGTGATTTTACTCAACTTCCGAGCTGTGGTTTTAGCGTACGTAAGAGCCAGGGAATAACCGGAACCGAAATTTGCCGGAACCGGAACCAGCAACCGGAACCGTCCATTTAAACCGGATCCGGAACCGGAACCTTGTCTTCGAAATTTATATATAGTAAAACAGATGATAAAGAAATGAACGTATAGTGGATTTAAAATGCATTAAAAATAACTTTTACATTAAACTTGATGTATTGCGACGGTATTACTGCCTTTCTGAAACTTTAAAGAGACTGAGAAAGCTAATAATGTTTATTTATCGATCAAATATATCGGTTTTTGGACATTCAGAGCAAAAAATGTCTTCCACTATACACCATTGCGTATACAGCGTCAAATAGAATGTGCTTACAAAGCTTGGAGCATAGAATACACACTTTCGCTCTGTCTCCAGTCGCCTCCCTTTACTACACATACGTTTGTTGTATGTTCTTCTGTAGGAAAATTAAAATTATTGGTTTACATGATTCTAAGAGAAAATAATAGATAGAAGGTAATTTTCTGATCAGTGGTCAGATACACTGTTTAGGCTAGCGTTGGACAAACAGTGCCCGTCAGTTAGATCATAATGATGATAATTTTCTAATCAGAATGCTATAGTTGAGACACACTGTGATGCTGCTCGCACAGTTTCAATAAATACAGTTCATTGCCAAGAAAGCAGTTTCTAGCTGCGTTGCAGATAACGTTAGTTTACTTCGATTTAGACTGATTTACCAAGTTTACAAGCGCACTGGCGGGTGCTTGACGCAATTTATGTTAGCCAAGCATACCCTAAGTACTTCTGCGTAAGCCATCCTCTGTTACCGAGTTGGACCGGTTTAACTCAAACGTATCCCACAGACTTCTGGATGTGTAAAATAGCTGCTACAAGCATCGACCTGGCTTTGATTTAACAAACTCCTGCAGGTTATTATGAAAAATGCCTGCTCAAATTATGTGCCCTACTTACGTTTCACACGGCAAATCGGTTAGTTAATCTTTTCTTTTGCTTGGTTTTATTGGAGCTTGATCATTGTTTAATATATATCACATGTTTGGATTACAGGATGAAGCAAAAACGTGGAAAATTTCAAACAAAATTTTTAAACCGGAATTCCGGCTCCGGTATGGTTTTTGCCCTTTGCCGGAACCGCAACCGGAACACGATTTTCGCCGGAACCGGAATTCCGGTTACTCCCTGGTAAGATCCCTCGAAACGACTTGTTTTGCTGCCATCATTTTCCGCGCAGGGACTTCTAAACAAAAATTACCGGAATCAATTATAAAACCGAGGTGCTGTAAGCGTTGAGTAGGAAACCAAACAGATTTTTCATTCCAGCAAAACCGAGAGAAGCAAGATCTTTTCTGCAAGTTTCTGAGTTTACCTGACATGCGGAGAACGACCCAGCTGCCATAAAACCATCATCTAAATACATAGACACACATAGACCTCTAGAACGCCAAAACCTTATTACGGGTCGCAACAACTTAGTAAACAAAAAAGGTGCTACCGCGAGCCCAAATGGCAAAACCGTATAAACATATTTTGTTGTGCCATGAGAAACCCAAGAAAAATCCAAATATTTCTGAAATCCAGGATGAGCATCCAAATGAAAATAGCCCGAACGTAGGTCAAAAGAGCACATGAAGCTATTTTTTGAGACGTACGAAAGACGAACTTTAAGGTCATCTAGCTTAAACCGCGGGGGGCTAGTAAAACTGTTTACATACCTAAGATCCAGAATAAGGCGCTTTTGCCACTGGACTGCACCGACACAGACAGAGGACTGGTAACAAAAGCAGGCTCTGAAAGCTCTCTAGCATATCCCAGCTGAACAAGCTCTTCAACAGCCTCCGAAACAAACTGCTTATGTAAAAACGCAGAAGCGTTGTTTGGCTTGAAAAATCGCCTCGGCGACTCAGTAAAAGGAATAGAAAAACTATTTTTACCATACCAAGCACAAATCCGTTATTCGTTATTTGTTGCCAATTCGAAAAACAAGAATGTAGGGTACCTTTCACAGAGTCACTGCTTTGACGCCGCACTACCTTGTGAATCTTCACCATCGTTCCGGAATGTGCATTGATAGGCCCGATGCCCCGTCCGGTTGCAACGAGAAGCAGGGTCGTACGTATCTCCTCGGCGTATTTTGAGCATACGGCTGAAACCAACCCCGCCCCGCTCCGACTGAGCGGCCTGTAAAACGGAATCCCTGCCAAGGTGGTAACCTAGCAGTCGAAGGCGTTTTGGCGGCGGCGGATTTTGCTTTTGTCTGCTTTGAAGCCTCAATAGCTTTGTGGATTCGTTTTGCGTCTTCTGCGTTATCCCCCAATTCTGACGCTCCGACATAGTTTGCAACAGCGCCACAGCCTCCAGCGTCTGCGATACGAAGGACCTTGGCCCGATCTTTTATTGTTGAACGCGCTTCTGCGAGCGGGGACAGTACTGCTGCGGGATCTAAAACTTCGTCCGCTGAATTGAGGGCTTGCTCGACTTTCGATAGATTTTGATCAACTTTGACCAAGACGTCTAGTTGATACTGTAGCCCTTTTGAGCTGAGCTTAATAGATGACAAAGAATTGTGAGGCGACTGCACACCTTTAGCAAAAGAAGCTTTAATCAATTCCAACACCCTTTGCTCACTTAACACAGTCTGTTCTACAGACAGACGAAATGAAGGAAAACTATTCAAAACAGGAGAACCAACGTGTACATGTCGCAGAGAACAGCTACTTAAACAGAAGAGCGAACGTGCAATAAACTCGAGAACATAAGAGCCGGCTTATATACGCGAAAGTAGCTCACCCTCATTTGCATATCGAATGAGGCAATCGCCAAAAACAGCATTTATTAGTACGTATCAACAGTGGTAACAGAGACTTTTGCCGTAATCAAGACCTTAGAGATCAGTAAAGCTGTTGCAGTTTGTCTTGAGATCGGTAACTATATATATCGAACATTTTTATCTAATATCTAAACCACGGATCCAATATTCCATGACTATCTCCCTACGCTGCAATAAATCAATATATACGTGAAATCAACACAGCTAAAACTGTTCAATACCCGACCAAACTGTACAATCCAATTCAATAATTGAACTAAAATTGAAATAACTTTTAAAATTAAACGAGAACCATGCAAATTTGGTGATGATACCAGCTTAGAAAACAAACATAACTTAACTGTTATTTTATATGATTTTGATGGGTGTAGGGGTTGGTGGGTATTTTTATTATAACGGCTATCGAAATTTAAAATGGGAAGACATTCTTCACCGGTAGATGTTGTGTTCGTACGCGTGGCCAGTAGTATGCCGGCGGAAATAGTAACTATGAGCGTCTTCATTTTTGGCTTGCGTATATCTTATCTCTCTATACCTTGGAATTAACGCTGAGGCTTGTCTAATTCGATCTGCTCCGATGATAATTTCAACACCAAGTCAATAAAGACGATATTAGAATTTTTATTCAAACTTAGTATTATATATTGAATACCGATTTTTACACCTGACCAACTTCAGACAATATGCGCATCACTACGTGTATCACTTACGCCCCGCCTACCGAAGTATTATTAGCCACTGGCTTTAAATTTGCATCGTGCAACTTTCGTTTTGATTCTGCACTAGCCAAGCCTTGTTTTCTCTTTATTTCTCAACTCACAATTATTCCAAGTAGTTATCTGATTTTTAGCGTTAGGTTAAGAATTGATTACTTTTTCTCTTGTGAGGTTCGTACGTAGCCTTCCGGACGGCTAGGCCTGCACGTTTATTTGAATACCTTAACCTCGTCCTTAAATTTACGCTAATAATTTCCTTAATTTTGATATTCTATAACGTTTTCCTTGTGGGTTTCTACGAAGCCTTCCCGTACGTTTCTTGGAATACCTTATCCTAGGGACTTAGATTTACGCTAATTACGTGCCGTTATATTAATGTTCCCGCTTCCGGACGGCTTGCTAGGCCCGCTATAACTTGACAGTAGTGGCAGCTACTTTCAAGTTCCCAATTTATTACTTGGTTTCCCACTTCCCGAACTCGCCCAGGGTATACTCACACACTTGCTTTCCCACTAACTCCACGGGTATTCCTTAGTTATGGTAATTCACTTCGGAACTCTAAGGGAAGGACCGTTATTGTTTAGTATTACGCCCGTGCTTGGCTCAATTTTATATGAGAAAAATAATAAAAATAATATAAATTACTATGTAATAAGTACCAATTGTGAAGTTGTTTTATAACTCGTTAATTTCAAAAAGGCAAATGCGTAAGCAACATCAAAAAATCTATCTATAATAACTTTTCTGAATCGCAACCTTGGCAGTTATTAATTCCACATGAACCAAGAACTCGAATAACTGGCAACCGTGCCTGAACATTTATGCAATTCGTAAACGAATATAAGCTAGAAAACAGCCGGTTAAAATTCAAAACTGTATCGTAGCATTAGCTGTGTAATCTTTCAAAAGAGAATAAAGAAGTGATAAACAATAAAATCGTGCAGTTCACCGCAGGAAACGATGTTAAGTCGTGCCGAAGGAATTTCGTTATGCTAAAGTAGATAAGCCGGAAGTAAACGTAATATGTCCTAACTCGACCTCGCTCAACTAAAACTGACATGAACACTGAAAATTGGACTAACATTGAGTTAGTTAAAAAGAAAAACAAAAGCTACTTTTAGCATTTTAAAAGAACGAAAACAAAACCGAAAAGAAAACCCAAGGGAGGGAGGGATATAATAAAGGATTTGGTGGCCGGGGTTTTTAGGTAATTTTGGGCGGGTTTGGACCAATAAACCCACCTGGTAGACCCCTCTAACGTCAGCTACACAGAAAGCATAATAAACACAATAATTTTAAATTACACATGAACACATATTGGGAAAAGATATAATACATGAAAACATGTAAATGTGTGTAATTATTATATGTAATGCGTATAAGTGTGAGTTTTTTTGTGTATTAATATGCATATATGCTATTATGTGCTGGCAACACATAATTAAAAAAAGAGGAATATTGATTTTTCCAAGCTATATATTGTAAATAGCATTTAGCCATGTAACCTTACTACTAAAACGATATAAACAGGATATACACTACATACGATATATATAAACGATATACACAAGATATAAAATATATACCCTAGATATAAAAGACATACCTCAGATATGCCCCAAATATATAAATCGACCTAACAAATAGAACATAAAACATAATTCTAGTGAATTTTTAGGTGAGCCGGCCGGCAACACCTAAAATCAGTTATAGGAAAACAATTTTTATTTTTGCCCAGAGTGGCAGGTGCCGGACAGCGAAATGATTTGAAAGCAGCTCGCTGAAAAGATAGTCTGGCGTGAGATTCGAACCAACGACATTCTGCCTTTAGATCTGAAAGCAGGCATACTACTAATTCAATTATTTTGGCTCGAGTTCGCAGAAGCTATAAAAGCAGCAATCTCTACAAAAAGTGGAATATTGATTTGTTTTACAAACTATGTTATCAAATAGTGGCTTTATATCTGGTGGGAATTCAGTTTGGAATAGCTCAGTCGATAGATCGATTGCTTGCGGATCCAAATGCGGAATTTGTAGGTTTCTATCCCGCCCGGCCAACTTTTCGGTAGGCTGCTTTCCATATCCTTTCGTTGTTTAGCAACTATCCCTAGTCAAATAAAATACGTTGTACTAGGACCAGTTCTGGCCCTAAGGGATCCCAGCTGCACCTCTCTCGATTTTCGCTGTGGTGCCCGACAACCCCGGCTTATACGATTCCCCGGTGGACCCCGGTCTGACCGATGGGAACCGCTTAGCTTAGTATGCTGCCGGCGGGTTTACCAGGGTGTTCGGCCTGGCCCCTATATTGGCCCACATATCTAGTGGCGTGGAGGTCCCCCTGAGGAGGGTCATCTCCTAGGCCTGCTCGCAGGTAATAAGGCTGACACGTCGTTCCCCCGATTCCCACTATTGGAGCCTGGGCCACGTTCGAAAGTTGAAGATTCCTTGGCAGTAGGGCCCGTTCTCGAAAGACCTGGATGAACGGAAGGGTTGGTCTTCAACCCTTGGGCCCCTTAAGCTACAGGGCTGAAAGTTTTATCTTAGTTTGATGCAGGGCACAGCTAACTGGGCCTTGTCAGTCTACAGTGATTGGAGGTTGTTCTGAATGTGGGGTGAATACTTGCCTTGGTGGCTCTTAGGGCCCTACGCGCCGAAGCGAGTTACCGACGAGGGCGGGCGGGGATGCGAGCACGAGAGACGCTAGTGGGAGCGCTATAGATGATAAATTGATTCCAGCCGTATCACGGGACTTGGCTGTGGCCGTACTTTTCTTGTAGCGGAATGTGTTTTATTCAAAGCAATCTAGATCGCCTAGTAAGTTTCACACGTCAAAGGTTTTATTTCATGGTTTTCCCTTTTCTTTAACAAAAATACAAGGACACGCGCATGTACACAAAAATTACCCAATTAGAGTATACGCAATAACGAAACTATTTCCGTCGGAACCACCCAAAATTTGTTCTTTAGACTTGAGCTGTCATTTTACATTCAGAGTGATCATGTGAAATTCTGTCACCGTCCTTAGTGTCAACCCAGATTTCCTTTAAATTGCCTTGCTCAAATCGTGGACGCGCGGGCGCAGCATTTACGAGAGCGCGAGGTATCCGACGGACATCACAGCACCCGCAAGGGCCGCCCCAGTCCCTAGGCCTAAGCGAGAAAATTCGAAAAGCCGTGAAACGCCTCGGGGCGGACCTCTTGCTCGCGTCTACAGGTCGAAGAGTCCACCCGAGCGAAGCATGATCTTCCAGATTTCGGTGCCTAAAATTAACTGTGAACGCCGTGCGCCCATCAACACCAGTAAAATTCTCTGAGGCGTTCCGAATGCCAAACAAGTGCTACCCTAGCAACAAATTTTCTAGACTGAACTCTAAAACGACTTTGAGCATTGCCAGGCGATGCACCCACTGGACGCTCACAAGGACACTGCCCAGTGGGTGGGGAACCAGTCGAGCGCGGGGCACCCCTTTTTAGTTCAATTTATCAATTTTGGCCCCAATTTGTCAAAACCTCCCCCATCCTTGAAGCGCGGGCACAACACTTGTGCGAGCGCGTGGCATCCGACAGACGCCACAGCACCCGCAAGGGCTGTCCCTAGTCTTGAGATTGAGCGAGAGAAATTCCAAAATATCGGGAATCCTCGGGCGGGCCTTTTGCGCACGGCTGCATGCCGAAGAGCCTACCCGGGCAAAAACGCAGGAAAGAGAGAAAGAAAAATGAACGAAAAGCTAAAATTTGGCGACAACCGCCAAAACCGACCCAAACTCTAACCAAGACAGACTCGATTGGTCCCCGCTCTGAAAAATGTCGTTGCCTTTTATACTCTGACTTAAAACCCCCTTTCTCCTGCCTTCTTTTGAGTCGCTATTGTAATTCAAATTTCGAAACGCAAGCCTTCCCGACACACTCTCCATAAACTATGAAAACAAATAACCATCACGATCAATATGTGTAAACCATTTAAACATTGCCAAGCATACCCATATCAGGCGAGACATATATGTAGCTGCGCGGCATAACAGAGAAACATACTAACGAAAATGTAGCTTATTGCTGGACAAGTCGGCCTTGTAAACAACAAAACCTCGCACTGGTCGGTGCGAGAAAATTTTAAAAACAAAATATAACGGCGCTCAGGGCGCCGTTTTCGCATAGGGATATCGGCACATTTTTGCCGATATCTCAGAATCTAAAAGCAGCAGGCGGTCGGGGGCAGGACCAGAATCATACCCTGGCAGATCGGCTGCTGGAGAAATTAAAATTTTAGTCGTATCTCCCACGAGAGGCCTGTTAGAGGCCAATTTAGACGCCCAAAACGGAGAATTTTGGTGTTTCTTTTAAGTTTAGAGGATCCTGACAGGACCCGTGGGGGTGGGCGGCCCCTGTTTTCAGCTAAACGGTTAGGCTGGGATAAGTGTCCCGGGCTCCAAAAACCGGGGAGTTTTGATTATTTTGGTTGTCCTTTTAGGCTTAGAAAATCGGAGGCTTAAACGCCCGTTTGGGGATCCGTAGGTATTTAGGGGATCCGAATTTTCTGACCCGCCAGGGCGATTTGACACCCCAGGAGAGTCCTTAAGAGGGTTCAGTCACCCTCGCCCCCTAAGATTTGTAGAAAACACAAAAATTGAACCTTTAGTGTCACACCCCAAAATAATGCCTTAGAGAATCTGTATCCGCGACTTAGTTCCCCAGGACCGACAATTTGATTGCCTAAGCATGATTGGCCAGTGCATGTGAAATTCGGAAGGCGTCCTGGTAATTTCTGACCCTATCCAAAATACATATATATATATATACGAACCATAGGCATGACAGACATCGCTCGGCGTGTGCGCTGGGATCGGCCCAGGGTGACCAGTTTCCTTATACCGCCAAAAATCCCTGTAAAATCCGTTGGTCCCTGGCCCTCCCGAACGCACACCCGCTCTTCGCAACAATTATAACATCGGATAATGTAATACACGAAATATTTACAAACACAATACGGCATCCATATATTTCACAATGATCGACCGGACACCCCTAATCATGAGACTTGTCCTCTTACGTTCGGTACCAAAATCGTCCCGGCACCTTCGGGCGGTGGAGTGTGACCTTACAAGAATAATACGCAAAATACGGTATTTTATTTCACATTAATAACGACATGATACAATGATGTCAAACAAGAAGTCACACCCCACCGGTATCCGGTCGTCATTCCCGTTTTTCTACAAATTTTGACACGTTTCCAGCGTTTTATCTTTATTATAAAATTGGGCTGTTACACGTTATTAAAAACTTGGAGGTGGTACAGTAAGGTTGGTTTCTATAGCGGCATTGGCGAACCCTGAATAATACCTGCGGCCCTCACCCTATATATACTGACCTAGCAAGCAGCAGCTTACGCTGCCTATCGCTAATCCGATCATGAAATAAAATATTTTATATATAATATATGAAACGTAAAAATATAAAAGTCAGTGGTAGCCAGCGTTTAACAAGGATGTGGCATATAGCGGCTTCACATCTGCTGTGTAGTAGGGCTGGAATATATTAAGCGGAGAACGCGTCCTTGCGTCTGAGTGTGAATAAGTCGGGGGCACAAATCACACCCAAGACCAGTCTTTTCGTTTTCGTGCTTACGATATCCTTTCGTCGTTTAGCACCCATTATTCGGTCTAAATAAAATTTACCTAAAGATAGCCATTTAACATTAGAAACTATAACTCTTAGCGAAATCTCATTACGACACTTGGGACTCGAATGAGCGGCCTTTGAACTAAGTCCATCGTGCAAAAACTAAATCTAACAGTATTTCATTTTATCTAGTGCACAGGTGTAGAAGGTCCATCAGTTTAGGGGTACAGACGGTCGGCG
>JASANE010005880.1:0-12853 GCA_030248225.1 Trileptium ribeirensis | reverse complement strand
TATGATATTGGATATTTTCCTTTCTGCTACTAAAAGCCCGAAATATTGGTCGATTTTGAAGCTGGTGTAATAATTTTGGTATCATTTTACACTGCAATGCGGTTCAGAAGATGTCCGTTTAGTTCACATATGACAAAATTTTTTTTGATTTTTTTGGGTTACCGATAGTCCCCTGTTCGAACCCAGAATTTTCGAAAAATAAATTTCCACGAGCCAGATAAATTCAAGGGTGTGAAAATGTGCTGAATCTGTTCATGGATTAACGACTTAGGCTCAGATTTAGGCTTTAACATAAATGAACGTAGCTCCAAAAATCGTGAAAACCTATTCAGCTGATTTTTACACTGTTCGACTCATCTCGACAATGGGACTTGAAATTTGTTTATCGAGAAAATATTTGCTGAAAATTTTGAGTATCATGGTAACCAAAAAAATTAAACAGCCTGTCAAAAATATGATCGAAATTGACATTTTCTGACCCGCCGCTTCCAGCAGAACTGGCTGCGAGTAAAGCAAAATACCCAATATATTTCATTATCTTTTCATTTAGTGCCCAATTGATTTCTGTTTCCTTGGGGCCATATAAATTGACCTTTTCTGACCCGCCGCGTCGAGCGTAGCTGGCTGCGAGTAAAGAAAAATACCCAAGATATTTCATTATCTTTTCATTTAGTGCCCAATTGATTTCTGTTGCCTGGGAGCCATATAAATTGACCCTTTCGGACCCGCCGCGTCGAGCAGAACTGGCTGCGAGTAAAGAAAAATACCCAAGATATTTCATTATCTTTTCATTTACTGCTCAATTGATTTCTGTTGCCTTGGAGCCATATAAATTGACCTTTTCTGACCCGCCGCGTAGAGCAGAGCTGGCTGCGAGTAAAGAAAAATACCCAAGATATTTCATTATCTTTTCATTTAGTGCCCAATTGATTTCTAATGCCTTGGGGCCATATAAATTGACTTGTGTCACCGTTTCCAGAATTTATACAACTTGTTTTGTGAAATTGCAAAAGTAATTCAGTTATTTTAGTCAAAATTTACACTGTTGCTCTTTAAATCATTTGGTGCATAAAGTGGAACATTCGACACGGCGAATTTACGCTGCCTTGCGCCTGGCTTACTTTACGTTTGTCGTGTGGTGCTAATTGCAATTCGCTCGCTTTGGGAGGTTCCTTAGAAACCCAAAGACATCCTAAATAACTTAGTGTATAGCATACGAGGGTCGAAGAGAAAACACCCATCCTTCATCGCCGGACCATCTGCCGTTTTATACGGTTAAAATTTGTTCAAGATTGTACGGTTCCTTTAAAACCCAAAGACATCCTAAATAACTTAGTGTATAGCATACGAGGGTCGAAGAGAAAACACCCATCCTTCATCGCCGGACCATCTGCCGTTTTATACGGTTAAAATTTGTTCAAGATTGTACGGTTCCTTTAAAACCCAAAGACATCCTAAATAACTTAGTGTATAGCATACGAGGGTCGAAGAGAAAACACCCATCCTTCATCGCCGGACCATCTGCCGTTTTATACGGTTAAAATTTGTTCAAGATTGTACGGTTCCTTTAAAACCCAAAGACATCCTAAATAACTTAGTGTATAGCATACGAGGGTCGAAGAGAAAACACCCATCCTTCATCGCCGGACCATCTGCCGTTTTATACGGTTAAAATTTGTTCAAGATTGTACGGTTCCTTTAAAACCCAAAGACATCCTAAATAACTTAGTGTATAGCATACGAGGGTCGAAGAGAAAAACACCCATCCTTCATCGCCGGACCATCTGCCGTTTTATACGGTTGAAATTTGTTCAAGATTGTACGGTTCCTTTAAAACCCAAAGACATCCTAAATAACTTAGTGTATAGCATACGAGGGTCGAAGAGAAAAACACCCATCCTTCATCGCCGGACCATCTGCCGTTTTATACGGTTAAAATTTGTTCAAGATTGTACGGTTCCTTTAAAACCCAAAGACATCCTAAATAACTTAGTGTATAGCATACGAGGGTCGAAGAGAAAACACCCATCCTTCATCGCCGGACCATCTGCCGTTTTATACGGTTAAAATTTGTTCAAGATTGAACGGTTCCTTTAAAACCCAAAGACATCCTAAATAACTTAGTGTATAGCATACGAGGGTCGAAGAGAAAACACCCATCCTTCATCGCCGGACCATCTGCTGTTTTATACGGTTAAAATTTGTTCAAGATTGTACGGTTCCTTTAAAACCCAAAGACATCCTAAATAACTTAGTGTATAGCATACGAGGGTCGAAGAGAAAACACCCATCCTTCATCGCCGGACCATCTGCCGTTTTATACGGTTAAAATTTGTTCAAGATTGTACGGTTCCTTTAAAACCCAAAGACATCCTAAATAACTTAGTGTATAGCATACGAGGGTCGAAGAGAAAACACCCATCCTTCATCGCCGGACCATCTGCCGTTTTATACGGTTAAAATTTGTTCAAGATTGTACGGTTCCTTTAAAACCCAAAGACATCCTAAATAACTTAGTGTATAGCATACGAGGGTCGAAGAGAAAACACCCATCCTTCATCGCCGGACCATCTGCCGTTTTATACGGTTGAAATTTGTTCAAGATTGTACGGTTCCTTTAAAACCCAAAGACATCCTAAATAACTTAGTGTATAGCATACGAGGGTCGAAGAGAAAACACCCATCCTTCATCGCCGGACCATCTGCCGTTTTATACGGTTAAAATTTGTTCAAGATTGTACGGTTCCTTTAAAACCCAAAGACATCCTAAATAACTTAGTGTATAGCATACGAGGGTCGAAGAGAAAACACCCATCCTTCATCGCCGGACCATCTGCCGTTTTATACGGTTAAAATTTGTTCAAGATTGTACGGTTCCTTTAAAACCCAAAGACATCCTAAATAACTTAGTGTATAGCATACGAGGGTCGAAGAGAAAACACCCATCCTTCATCGCCGGACCATCTGCCGTTTTATACGGTTAAAATTTGTTCAAGATTGTACGGTTCCTTTAAAACCCAAAGACATCCTAAATAACTTAGTGTATAGCATACGAGGGTCGAAGAAAAAACACCCATCCTTCATCGCCGGACCATCTGCCGTTTTATACGGTTAAAATTTGTTCAAGATTGTACGGTTCCTTTAAAACCCAAAGACATCCTAAATAACTTAGTGTATAGCATACGAGGGTCGAAGAGAAAACACCCATCCTTCATCGCCGGACCATCTGCCGTTTTATACGGTTAAAATTTGTTCAAGATTGTACGGTTCCTTTAAAACCCAAAGACATCCTAAATAACTTAGTGTATAGCATACGAGGGTCGAAGAGAAAACACCCATCCTTCATCGCCGGACCATCTGCCGTTTTATACGGTTAAAATTTGTTCAAGATTGTACGGTTCCTTTAAAACCCAAAGACATCCTAAATAACTTAGTGTATAGCATACGAGGGTCGAAGAGAAAACACCCATCCTTCATCGCCGGACCATCTGCCGTTTTATACGGTTAAAATTTGTTCAAGATTGTACGGTTCCTTTAAAACCCAAAGACATCCTAAATAACTTAGTGTATAGCATACGAGGGTCGAAGAGAAAACACCCATCCTTCATCGCCGGACCATCTGCCGTTTTATACGGTTAAAATTTGTTCAAGATTGTACGGTTCCTTTAAAACCCAAAGACATCCTAAATAACTTAGTGTATAGCATACGAGGGTCGACGAGAAAATACCCATCCTTCATCGCCGGACCATCTGCCGTTTTATACGGTTAAAATTTGTTCAAGATTGTACGGTTCCTTTAAAACCCAAAGACATCCTAAATAACTTAGTGTATAGCATACGAGGGTCGAAGAGAAAACACCCATCCTTCATCGCCGGACCATCTGCCGTTTTATACGGTGGGGGGGGGGTTTTGTTTGGTTTTTGTTGTTGTTGGGTTTTTTTTTTTTGGGGGGTTTTGGTCTGGTTATTATAAAATTTGTTCAAGATTGTACGGTTCCTTTAAAACCCAAAGACATCCTAAATAACTTAGTGTATAGCATACGAGGGTCGAAGAGAAAACACCCATCCTTCATCGCCGGACCATCTGCCGTTTTATACGGTTAAAATTTGTTCAAGATTGTACGGTTCCTTTAAAACCCAAAGACATCCTAAATAACTTAGTGTATAGCATACGAGGGTCGAAGAGAAAACACCCATCCTTCATCGCCGGACCATCTGCCGTTTTATACGGCTAAATTTTAGTAAAGATTGTAGTTTAGAAACAAAGGATTCTAATATTAAAAAGTTAAATTCAGTTTCTTAATTTTATTCAACCTTGAATAGTATTAATGAAACCTAGAATGCATTGGCCAAATCCGTCAATAAATCGGCTATTCAGCGACATGTCCGTTGTTCGATCCTACAAATGTATAATATATAGAAGTCTAAAATTAGACATATTTTTCGAAAATATAAATTTTAATTATTTCCTCTGCATGAAACCAGAAAATTCTAAATTTGGAATCCCCGCCAACAGAAAACAAGGGCCAAGAGTAGGGCTGGAAAGGTACGTGCCGAGTATATATACAAGCGCAATCCCCAAATGTACCAACGGAATCCGAGCCTCTCATTCTGACAGCATCCGAGATTGTCTCCCTTTGAGACGTTAGAGGCACTCTTGACTGTGTCACACATATCAAAAAGAAGAATTCAATGCGGTGTGCGAAACTGTTATATTCCTACTAGAGATCTCTGTATGGCACCCATCAGAGACCGACCCCCCCTGTCTCCTCAGGAGAGGAACGCTAGAGGCAGTGAAAAGGCCACCCTACATGAAACAGACCACATTAATAATACATTTCATTATACAAATGGAATCACTGCAAGCGCTAAAAGCGTGTGTTCACACCAGGTTCGATTCGATCCGATCCAACACAAACTATTTATTTTTATTTGTTTACAAAGTGTCTTCCGTGTACTGAGTTTACGTTCGTTGTTTGTTTTTTTCACATCACATCAAGCTATTCCGATCCGAAGCTAACACCGTAATAGTTTTAAGCTATCGTTGTATCTTACTTTCATCTCTGATTTTTTCCACAACCATCAAGTTGAGCAATTGTTTTCCGGAATGATAAGCTATCGTTAAGCAATGCTCTTGCTTCGGCGAATGTTTATACTGAAGGATACTTGATTCAGGTTTTAGGGTAAAGTAACTCAATCTGCGCTCAGTGTTTGATATCCAGCAGCATCAGTAACAAAAACTGAGTTACAGACTGGCCAGTTACAACTTCCGCTGCAAAAAATATATTCAGCACGTACTTTGTAGCATACTAGTAACTGATATGAAAACACGTTACTAGGTTCATGCTTAACGAAAACATTTAGAACATCTAGATTAAAACATTAGTTTTAAGGTGCTGTTGTAGCGTACCTTCATTTCTAATTTTTTCAAACACCCCTCAGCTTGACCGTTTGTTTCTAGGAATGATAAACTATTGATAAAGCTTCTGTGACGAACGTTTATACTGAAGGATACTTGACAAAAGTGTTAAGGCAAAGTAGCTCAGTCTTCGCGCAGAGTATGCTATTCGGAAGCATCAATAGCGAAAACTGTGTTACAGCCAACTTCGCCGCGAAGAAATTTGTTTTAATGCAGTAATGAAAACAATTACTTGCTTACCGAAAACTTTTAGAACATCAAGATTAAGAACATAAAATTATGTGCGGCGAATAAAATTAGAAACATTCAACCAACCATTAAATAGTAGTGTTGCCACTGCCGCAGCGTGGTTCTGGCATTATGTGCGGCGAATAAAATTAGAAACATTCAACCAACCATTAAATAGTAGTGTTGCCACCGCCGCAGCGTGGTTCTGGCATTATGTGCGGCGAATAAAATTAGAAACATTCAACCAACCATTAAATAGTAGTGTTGCCACTGCCGCAGCGTGGTTCTGGCATTATGTGCGGCGAATAAAATTAGAAACATTCAACCAACCATTAAATAGTAGTGTTGCCACTGCCGCAGCGTGGTTATGGCATTATGTGCGGCGAATAAAATTAGAAACATTCAACCAACCATTAAATAGTAGTGTTGCCACTGCCACAGCGTGGTTCTGGCATTATGTGCGGCGAATAAAATTAGAAACATTCAACCAACCATTAAATAGTAGTGTTGCCACTGCCGCAGCGTGGTTCTGGCATTATGTGCGGCGAATAAAATTAGAAACATTCAACCAACCATTAAATAGTAGTGTTGCCACTGCCGCAGCGTGGTTCTGGCATTATGTGCGGCGAATAAAATTAGAAACATTCAACCAACCATTAAATAGTAGTGTTGCCACTGCCGCAGCGTGGTTCTGGCATTATGTGCGGCGAATAAAATTAGAAACATTCAACCAACCATTAAATAGTAGTGTTGCCACTGCCGCAGCGTGGTTCTGGCATTATGTGCGGCGAATAAAATTAGAAACATTCAACCAACCATTAAATAGTAGTGTTGCCACTGCCGCAGCGTGGTTCTGGCATTATGTGCGGCGAATAAAATTAGAAACATTCAACCAACCATTAAATAGTAGTGTTGCCACTGCCGCAGCGTGGTTCTGGCATTATGTGCGGCGAATAAAATTAGAAACATTCAACCAACCATTAAATAGTAGTGTTGCCACTGCCGCAGCGTGGTACTGGCATTATGTGCGGCGAATAAAATTAGAAACATTCAACCAACCATTAAATAGTAGTGTTGCCACTGCCGCAGCGTGGTTCTGGCATTATGTGCGGCGAATAAAATTAGAAACATTCAACCAACCATTAAATAGTAGTGTTGCCACTGCCGCAGCGTGGTTCTGGCATTATGTGCGGCGAATAAAATTAGAAACATTCAACCAACCATTAAATAGTAGTGTTGCCACTGCCGCAGCGTGGTTCTGGCGTGTTTTCCTTTAGCCGCCGCAAATGCAGAAATTGCTCTATTTTGACGATGCAGCGATAATTTTGGTACAATTAGACTCAAGTCAACGAGCTGGTTTAGTATATGCCCATTTCGGCCAATTTTATGGCAATTTTTGCAATTTTTTGGGTTTCCCAATGGTATTTTCCCAATGCCCTTGGTCCCTTCCCTAACATCCCAAAATTTACCTTGGTACCCAATATTTTCAAAAAATTTTCTCGATAAAGGTATGATTTTGTATACTATTCAAATCGCATTGATGAGCTGAGTCGAATGGTGCAAAAATCGGTTGAATCGGTTTAGCATCAGTAATGATTTGGACTAAGGTTTAGTCCTAGGCTTAGCCTAAGTTGTGCCTATGCTTAAGTCATTTACCTATGAAAAAAATTCAGCTGACTGTTGCACCATTCGACTCAGCTCGGCAATGCGGTTCCAACAGCATATTTTTTTGACAATTCTGTGTACCTTTGGGAAAATCGAAAAATGTAGTTTTAAAATTGGCCGAAATATGCGCATATTCTAAATCAACTCGTCCAGGTGAGTCAAATGATAACAAAATTGTCACTGTATCTTCAAAATTTACCAAATTTGGCCTGGAGAACATATAGGAAATGACACTGAATCTGGTTAGATTTGAAGATAGAACGTTGACTTTGAACATTTTCAGATCATCTAGGTTTAGGGATATAGAATAAAAATACTTGTTTAAGAAGACGGTGACGAAAATAATTTTGAGAAATATGGAGTCTTTTGAGTTGAGCTAAAGCGAAGTGCCTAAATCAATCGGTCGTGCATTATAGAACCCATCCAACATAGTTACATACGACATGACGTATGTAACACCGTTATATACGACGCGTTGTGTGTAACAAAAATTTTAGAGTAGATGGGCGCATTATTCTGACAACGAGCAATATAGTCTAAGACTAGGATTTGGACAAATGTTTAATCTACCGTAAAGACTCTATCACTGCTTAAAATACGCCAGATTTTACATTTGTTGACCTCAACTTGCATTGCACAATAGCATGCCCGAAATTTGATGACATCTATTATGAACATACTCAAAGGCCACACAACATTGTTTATAGCAAAACTACTTACCGAGTATTCCCACGTTTGCTGATGTTCGGATTGTGACGTTGCGTTTTGGCACACAGGCTCCTTGGAGTAAAACAGTACTTATAAGGACAAAGATCCGGACTGCAACGGACATTTTTCTTCAATTTCGGCCCAAAAAACTGGCTATATGTGTAGTTTTTAATGGCAAGACACCCGTTTCGGGCACGGATTTTACCTCATAAAAATATATATCAAGTTATGTTGTTCATGTCGAAAATTTTTACCATTTTATAATTGATATCATCGATACATTGTATTCAATTATTATTTTTAATTATGCCAAGTTCAAATAAATAGCTTTCGACGAATTGTTGTTATAAAACCTTATGATCGCACACTTGCGGTCCAGGTAACCCTGAGGGGCAATACGTTATACGGTGTAGAAAAAAGAACACCTTAGAGCGGGGAGTTCGGAGACGGCAGCCCCCTATCTCCACGTAGTTTACGTCTCATATAATGACCTAAGTTAAACCTAAGGCTTAGAATGTCAGAACAGCAAGGCATGCATTATGCTTTGGCTCCTCAGTGTTACCTTGGACATAATCCTAGTTACGGTAAATCGTAAACGACGTTTATCGCGGCGGGCATGCTGTTTGGTAAACATCGCGCGACACAAAAAAAATTAATTCGGCCGTTATAATGGGTAAAAACACATACGGCTAGGCTGCGTGGGATTGAAACGTGTTAACCCGACCCGTTCAGATAACCGGTTATAAAATTGACGTCATGGTTCGTAACTAGGCTGTTCGTGAGCCCTCTGTCAGTGTTTTAGCTATAACTTTTTTCACTATCCTAGCTATAATACTACCCAAAGGCCCGCTCAGAGTGGGGCGGCTCATGGAGGACTCCGCAGCTTAGAGTGGGGCGGGTCACGGAGGACCCCTCAGCTTAGAGTGGGGCGGGTCACGGAGGACCCCTCAGCTTAGAGTGGGGCGGGTCACGGAGGACCCCTCAGCTTAGAGTGGGGCGGGTCACGGAGGACCCCTCAGCTTAGAGTGGGGCGGGTCACGGAGGGGACCCCTCAGCTTAGAGTGGGGCGGGTCACGGAGGACCCCTCAGCTTAGAGTGGGGCGGGTCACGGAGGACCCCTCAGCTTAGAGTGGGGCGGGTCACGGAGGACCCCTCAGCTTAGAGTGGGGCGGGTCACGGAGGACCCCTCAGCTTAGAGTGGGGCGGGTCACGGAGGACCCCTCAGCTTAGAGTGGGGCGGGTCACGGAGGACCCCTCAGCTTAGAGTGGGGCGGGTCACGGAGGACCCCTCAGCTTAGACGTATGGAGATTCATCGGTGCTTTTGGTAAAAATGTTTCTACTATCTAGTGCCAAAGAAAACGGAAATTAACAGAACTTGAGGGTAAATATTTCGGTGTTTTGCTCTAAAAAGTATATTAAACTCGTTATTTTTACCAGGTCACACCGTTAACACAAAACGTTTACGGGTCCCTCCCTTAGTAAAATTCTGGGTGCGCTACTGACGTGACCTACAACATAGCCACAGTTGTGACGGCCAACGAGTGACTCTTATGTCGGCAAGGATTAAAATATACGCGAACACCACCCGGCCGAACAGACCCGCGCAATCATCCGAGGAATACATATAATTTCTCTAAAAATGGCAGTATTTCTACTTCGACGACCAAAAATTGACCAACTCATATGTTTTCCGGGAGGACTCTGGAATCTGAGACTTTCGGTTTTAAGCTCAAAAGTACCTTGGCTGATGACACAGTACTATGACAATTGCTAATACGTTTTCAGCTAAAGGAAAAATATTTTAACGCTCCAGAATCATAACTAAGTGTCCGTAGCGGTAAAGAAACATAATAAAATTGCAGGTTTAACTAAAATTGTAAGGAATTTTGTTGGGTCCTTAACATTGTTTTCATATTTTATACCTAAAACGTTGAACCGACATGAATAGCAAATATACCCCAAAGACCAAACATTGTCCCGTTCGTGTTTACACAGGAGTCTCGTTTACTAACCTGTTCTGCCTTATCTAAGATTCTTTTTGATATAGTGACTTTATCAAGTGACTTCAGAGTGATCAAGTGAACAAGTTATCTGCTGACAAGTGATCAAGTGACATCCGAGTGATTTTATCAATAATTTTATGTGGAAAAGCGATGTTGTTCAACGTTTTTTCAAAAAAAAGACGTATTTCTTCATGTATAACATTGTAATTTGAACTGAGTCGAAAACCGTGCTCTTAGAGTCATTTAGATCAGACTAGTTTTGTAATTTGAATATATTAAAGAATTGTATTCTAATCTAACATTAAACCGGTATTGCGTAAACCGGCTGTAGTATTATTTAAACTAATAAATCATATTTGCCCAGAACAACTCCTACATAATTACGCGGCTAGCGTCTTTCGTTTCGATCAAACCGTTTACGATTCGATTCTTGGCGATCGCTTCGACTGTTTTCTCAAACATTGCACTGTAACGTCCGGACTAGGTTATCATAAACAGCGTAGCTTCAACGCGAGATGATTGGTGCCTGTGGTGTAATGGTAGCGCGCTAATCTTGCAAGCTAGGTGCCCGTGTTCGAATCATGGCTGATCCAATGTATGATCTATCGTGGATCTTGTCAGCACGACAGACAAATGTACTCAGGTACTAAATGGTTAATTGAAACGAAATGCAATTGAAATAAAGAAAATTAATTTAGATATATAATTAAAACCGGATTAACGATTCATACAAATATGCGCAGTAGAACAAATATATATCCATTGTTGCGCTACATATACGACTGACTGATCTGTATGATTGATTATAAAATTTATGTAGAACGGTAGGTAAGCGGTTACAGTAGCAAATACATTTTTAATATCCATTAAACGGCCCAAGCAACCATAAGATGCGTTACATTATAACGTTATAATAAAAACAACATCTTAGAGTAGGGGATTCGGGATGCGGCAACCTCCCCTCCGAATTAGGCCTACTGTATCCCTCATGTAATGACATTAGCTGAGGCAAAGGCTAACGCTAAGGCTTGGCCTTAGTGTATCGAGAACGGAATGGCCTTCATTTGATTTAGACTCCTAAGGGGTATTTAAACAATGCCCAACGTCAATTGCCACTCCGACGCGCAAACGAGTAAGTACCGCTGAAAATCAGTCCCAACGGTAAGGATTAGAGTAATCGTAAACTGGGCTGCCCTGAACCTCGCCACACGTGAATTACTCATTGCTTCGAATCGACCAGCTACAATGAATATATATTAAAATAATTTTTAGCCTAACCAAGAAATAATATATTCGTTATAGTATCTAACTGTCGAAGTTTCCATCAACAATTTATTAAACGAAACGTTATTTGGCCAAATTAAAGCCAGTGCTATGGGCAGCAGCGTCGTTTTAGTTTACATTGTCTGCTCAAATTTCCCACAACTCAAACAACTTACTGTGCGTGCGTTTTGAAAATAATAAGAACAAAATGTAGGTATTCTACCAAGCCCGCATTGCAACTATGTAAATTGATATAAAAATATAAATATTTTACATGTTTTTTGGGCTAAAATAAACAAAAGGATCATGTTATAAGATTGCTTGTTTATAAGGGAACACGATAAAAATCGATGCTGTAGTTAGCAGTGTACTGTAAAGACGAAAAGGTTCCATGTTTAGCTGTCAGATGCTATGTTCTTCACTCGCTACATTTAGCGCTGGGCAATGACCGGCTTTGAGGTCTATCATTCAGCATTGGTGCTTAAAATAGTGGGCTCCGTACCCTATATATTATACTTATGACTAGATGGTACAAGGTAGTACAAAATCCTTGCACGTTGATTATTGACATCGAAATTTTCGGCAGTCTGATTTAGTTCACTTGTTATATAGCAGTAAACGTATAAATCACGGATAATAAACCGACGGAACATAGCAACCAAACAATGATTTTCGCCGCCGTTCAAGCAAACATTGCTTATGGTCTGCCGGGTTCCATTAAGAACCGGCCTACGGCATTCCCGGCTATTATGCTAATTTTTAAGCATAACTATGCCAAATATCTTGCAGTCCTGAGGCTTTGCTAAATATTGAGTGCTTACATGCTCAAGGTCCGAGGTCCCGCCGGGAATAGCTGGGTCCTAGGGGAGGGGTGCCTCGGGCGCCCCGCGAAGCACCGCTGAGCTCGCTGCCTACGGCTCGTCCAGGGGCTTGCATGATCGGTCAGACCGGGCCTGCACCTCAGGGTCCGTACTTATGCTAAATATTTAGCAATATTATGCTAATTTTGATGCATAACTATGCTAATTGTCTTGCAGTCCTTAAACTTTGCTAAATATTAGATACTTACATGCTCAAGGTCCGAGGTCCAACAGGAATAGCCGGGTTTTCGGGGATGGGTGCATTCGGCACCCCGCAAAGCTCCATTGAACTCGCTGGCTGTGGCACATCCAGGGGCCTGAGTGACCTGTCAGGGCGGGGTAGCACCTCAATAAAGTGACGACTTACCCGCTCCTATGAGCTTATATGATTCAGTAAGAACTTGTGCTACTGTTTGGCATAACTATGCTAATTATTCAGCATAATTATGCTACATGAAACCCTGAAATGATTAGCATGATGTAAGCATTTAACAGAATTCTGCCTAAAAACTTAGACATTAACCATAATATTACTATAAATTAAGTAGAATACTCAGCTTTGTTTATGCTATTTAAATTATTTAGCATATTTATGCTTAAATGTTAGTTAACATTATTAAAGCTAAATATTTAGCATCAAACTTGACTAAAAGCTTGCAATAAGCATAATTATGTTAGAATAATAAGCATTATTACGTTACAATTT
>JASANE010005879.1:0-16549 GCA_030248225.1 Trileptium ribeirensis | reverse complement strand
TTATATGTACAGTTGTACGTTCAGTTACGTATTGCTGTTTAGGATCGTATAAGAATGTTTGCCTTTATATTAAACGGTGAAAACATTGTGTCAAAACATTGCTCAAGTATTTGATAACATTTTTACGTCTTGGTGATATTGTCATTATTAACTGATGTGTTGTAAGTTGTATTTGGTTATATCTAAAGCTTGGTATCTTTTTGGTCTAATTATTTTCATGGATAGACATTACGTCCTTGGGTTAAATTTGGAATACGCATAGCATTCTGGTGCGATTGATTGGCTCAGTGTTTTGTACAATTTCATGTTTCGTTAATTTGAACCCGTATATTGTTTTAATATAGTTCTTGTTTTTATATTTTATAAACACTTAAAAAGAACGTCAATTGGGTTCATTTTTCAGTGGACATGTTCTATTGATATGGTTAATAACGAAAATGCTGATTGCAATGTTATTGTTGCGTCTTCGAACGATTTGAATGAACAAGCTGAACAGGTTAAATGAAATAGATTGGTATAAACATGTTGGTAAATCATATATATCTTATGAATTATTGGATTTTAATTGAAAAAAAATTGTAATAGGCTTTTATGCCTGCATAATGCACAACAATTTTGTGCAATTCGACTAAACTAAGAAGCAGTAAAGAGTAACATTACGAAGAGTAATACTAGAATCCACACCGTTTGCAACTAGTGAAATTCCGTGTTGAGAAATTAAGCATTTAGGGATAATTGTATTTCGAGTGTTATATCTATTTGCTCACACCGTTCGTTTTGTCATTGTTTATAAATCATGCCTGGTCCAAAATACAAAAAAAATATGTTGACATATGTGGGCTTGAAACGAAATATGGAATGATGTTGGTTATCTGCGGTTGAATATATGTCATTGTACTGTAACTCGATCAATAATCGACTAAATTAAGTTGGGTATCTCGCTATTCCTTCCCTATTTGGAGAAGCCAGTATGCGATTTTTGAACATGCGTTTACATAGAAGTTGTTTAAACATCGCAACTTAAAAACTTTTTGCATTAGAATAATTTATGTTTCCACATTTCAGTTACAGTTACAAAATATCACGCTTCGGTTACAGTTAGAACAGCGGAAACGTTAGGCGAAGCATAGGCTCTAACGGTAGTGCTTAATAAACGTGCCGTGCTGCGATTTTTTAGGTTGCAAATATTTTATTTCGTATCTAATAATATAAACCTATATAATTCAATTGTCATGGTTTCAGCCTACTTTTCCCGTCAGGAGAGCTGGTGTCAATGTTGTCGCTTTATAAGCGGCAGTGGTAATATTTGATTTGAAGATAATATTAGGTAATGCAGTCTTGGGAGTGTAATAGATTTAAATTAAAAGTTCAAGCGTCAAAGTTAGCGGGAATCCGAACTATTTGCTATAAGCTTGCTGATATGATATAATACCTCAAACACGAAAACGTAAGCACTGTCCTACAGTTGCAGTTGCGCAATTTTCTAAAAGTACATTAGATAATCGCAAACAATATTTAAAACTTTACTGTGACGAAATAAAAATTTGATGTTGGCTGACCGTATCTTCGTAATAGGTTAGCATAGCTAAACAATACCTTTTTGACTGTTTAATTTTATTTCATATAACTGATTTGCATTTAACCAGGTATCACACGATCTTGCCAAAGCAGTTGGTGCAGATTCAAAATTCGACGCTATTTTGTGTGTTGCTGGAGGTTGGGCTGGTGGCAACGCCGCAAGCAGTGGTGAGAATTGAGTTATTGGGCTTATTCTGAGGTTTCCAAAATTACTTTTGGTATTAAGATTTCTTTGTGCAGGGAGATTTCGCTTACAGTTATACCGTGAAAATTTCAAGTTTTAACGCAACATATGTACTTTGGCTACAATTATTTCAAAAATTAAATATTTAGAGTTAACTGTTTTATAAGGGGTTCCAGCATCGGTGCGATTGACCAGGACTTGGCTTGCCGTGACCCCACATATTAGTGACCCGGTCCGTCAAGGGATAAGACATTAAGATTTTTAAAATTTGACTAGGCGACCGGCCGAGATATATTTTGCTAATGCCGCTTTTAAACATTGTATTTTTCCTTAAATTTTAACAAATCTCGATTTTATGCCGCTAACAAACTCAATCTGTTTTCGACTCGTATTTGGGTATAAATTAATAATTTTTAAAAACAAAAAAATTTGGATTTCAAACATCTTGACACCGTGCTTAGCCCTTCAGACTTCTTGATCAGGTCTAACAACGGCCTTGCGACTGGCGATTGGAGGAGCTTCCGGTCCCCTATAATTTGTCGTCGGTATAAAATATAAAAGCATTTGGCATAGTTGTTATTGCTGTACGAAAAAAACTCGTTGGTTCCAGAATTTGTCCCTACAAAGATCAACTGTAGTAAAAGTTTGAAAAATAATTCCAGTGTACTTTACGACTATGGAAACAACAGGAGACTTTGTGTAGTATTTGACTTTAACAATTTTCATCAGATTAGCCTTGGATTTTAAACTTTTATTTAGCTTTTATTCGAACGAGCTTGTCACACGTAATTCTGGATGTTATAAAATTTTTCCTGAAGAGATGAAGGAAAAATTTTGCATTGGTATATGCAAATTGAAACTTGGTTCCTCCGCTGTGGTACAAAACTACAAAATTTCTATGTACTACAAATTATAAATCCCAAAATTTTTTAATTGCGGTTATATCCTGGTACATATGGGACCACAAAAGATAACGTTCCAAAATATTAATACAAAGGGCCAATCCAATTATTTTTGATTTCAGTGTCGGTGCATATTACACCATGATTTCAATCTAAAGTGGCCTGCTCTGTTTATAAGCTATTTGCAGTATATTCCATAAGCAATGGTGTAACCGCTAGCGCTAAAATAGTTTTGAAGAAAGATATTAAACTTAAGTGCACGATGACACTATCTTTTTAACCCGAAATATTTATGACAATAGTATGATACACATATTGTACAGGAAAACATGATCTATGCTTTCGCGTTTTTAAAGCTGGAAAATGTATTCCGGGTTGAGCTATTAGCTGCTATTATTGCTATGTATGCCACTCCATATTTGGAGCGATTTTATGACTTTCCAAAGCTAAAGGAAGGCACCCAATAAACTGTATAATGTATTAAATCCGGTTAATTTGGATAAACCATAAAGGTTTTTTTACAGTAAATTATGTATTTATTCAGTTTTTATGTAACTAATTTGTTATTGTTGTAGATTTTGTCAAAAATTGCGACGCTGTGATCAAACAAAGTGTATGGACGTCGGTTATTGCAGCGAGTCTCGCCGCAAAACATCTTAAACAATCAGGGTTGTGTCAATTGACTGGGGCGCAAGCTGCTCTCGGTGCCACATCGGGTGAGTACTTAAAACTAAGTTGGATTCAGTTATGGTAATATTGTACAGGGTTTAAAATCCACAGTATTTTTGCTCGGAAAAGTGCTTTACTATTCCTATTCGCGAGAAACATTTTGGTGTTATGAATGTTATTTTGTGTATAAACTTTTTATTTCTATTATCCCCAAACCCAACTAAAGACTAGAGTAAACATGATCACGGTATGCAGTGTATATTGGCAGTCGCGTGACCATATTGAAGTAAAAGTATTGCAGATAAATTGGGTTCTCTCTTATTCGTTGGGGAATAGATTTATGAAACTATGGTGTTCTTAGGTCCATAGTTACGACGTTTTCTATAGTTAATGAATTCAGGTTTAGCCTGATTTTTGGATTGAAACTGATAAGCTAGCGCGTAATTTTATTTGTAAGCAGATGAAAAATAGAAAGCCTTAGTATATATTTTTATTTCAATAACGTTTATGATATTTAATGGCTGGTTTTTATTTCTGATTTTGTTGTATGTAGTCACTTTTCTGTTGTATCGAACATTTCCTCAAAAATTTTGTAGCAACTCTAGCAACCCCAATTTTTCGTTCTTTAACTTCTGGTGATATTTCAGATATTGAACTATTCTTGTCATCCTTCTAAAATGTTTTATAATTTTCAGGAATGATTGGCTATGGCTTTGCTAAAGCGGCAGTCCATCAAATGGTTCAAAGTTTGGCTGCTGACAAATCTGGCATGCCTGAGGACTCGCGTACCGTTGCGATTTTGCCGTAAGTTGTAGATTTGTACATTGGTTTGAAATGTATCATTTTTAGTTTCTGACATGAGCTAGCTGTATTTGCAGTGCTGGGGCTAACACAACAACAGGCGGAGTGATATTTTAGTGAGCTTCAAAAATGACTTAATAAAATCCCTATTGAATAGTATTCTTGTTACATGCTGTGATGTTACATCAATGATCTGTATCGCAAGTTTCAACTGCGGAACACTTGTTTTTGAGCTCATGTTTGCAATACTTTTATTCTGTAGCTGTGTAGACAATCTGTTAATTGAAGCAAATCAGGGTATCACCATTGGATTTACCCAGTAGGTAATACCAATCATTAGTTATTTATGCAACGTCATAGGATTTTTAATTAATAGCCGCCGTGGTGTGTCGAAATCCGTCAGTTTTTATGTTTACTGTCTTCAGCATCAGACTACCGTCGTTATAAGAAAACGTTAAAATTTATCTTTCATTACTAAATATATTTATTCTGCCGTAAGATAGATTACTATACTGCTTTTAGTTACTGCACTACGTGAAATTTTAGCACAACATTATTGCTATAACTCATGAACGAATTTTCGTTTCTGTCATTTTCTACCAAGGCTTCTGTTTAGTGAATAATTGTCAAAGAGGTAACCGGTAAGAGGTAAGATGTATTTTGGTAAACCACCGAACGGTGGAAACAAAATATCGGCTTTTTATCTGCAAACAGCCAACTATGGCCTTATTTGCGCGACTGGCGCTCACCAATACTACGATTTGGTCCTTAAAATTAATGTTACCATGGAAATGGAGACCATAAAACAACATTTGCATTGTTTTGCTGCATTGTGTCGCAAATCAGACCTGTCAATTAAAGCATAGTTGTATGCACATTAGTGAATATGATTCGGTTTGCTATTTTAGAGTTACGCTAGACACTCCAATGAATCGTAAATTTATGCCGAAAGCTGATCATACGACTTGGACGCCGCTAGAATTTGTTGCAGAGTAAGGCCAGCTACGATTGTCTTTTGATCGATAATATATATTTAATATTTTTTACGCTGTTGAGTCGTTTACAGATACTGCTGCCCTTGGTTGAAAACATAAGTTGGAGTTGAAATCAGTTTTTTATATATTGAAACTTAACTCAGTTTGTATTTGCACAATCTGATTCTAGCCATAACGTACTCTCTTTTGCTTTTATGTTTCCGCCTGTCTGACACGAATTTAGTGTGAACTTACAGTAAGTATATCTTTGAGTATGTAAAATAATATTGACGTTAATTTTGCACGCAGCGACTTGGTGGACCGACTTTTAAGGGTGTTGTTTTCTCTTGGATTTTTTAGTTTTCATAAGTTAAGAGCTAGAA
This sequence comes from Trileptium ribeirensis, assembly GCA_030248225.1. Classification (NCBI taxonomy): domain Eukaryota; kingdom Metazoa; phylum Nematoda; class Enoplea; order Enoplida; family Thoracostomopsidae; genus Trileptium; species Trileptium ribeirensis. The sequence goes on along the minus strand of JASANE010005879.1, from coordinate 11,058 downwards.
AACTAATTTCCTATGGATGGCTACTTTAAGATCGTCCTTGCGAGAATGGTTCGTGGGCAACGGTTTCTTAGGTGTGCGTGTCAATTATTTTGGCATGGCTGGCTAACTTCAGATGTACAAAGTGCATGTGATTTAATTGTTACTGGTTCGTCGTGCGTAGTAATAATTTTGCATAAGGCGGAACCAGTGTACTCATTTTAATGCTGGAGAAGTTTCAGGTTTGGTATAAATAAATCGAAAGTTGAGTTGCTGCGCATTCTAAACTGTGTTAGTAGTGGCAATGTATTTTAACGTGTTTCCTCGGTTCTATGAATTCATACATTGTATTTTTATTGGATTCTGGTATATTGTCCTATGTCTAGAGTAACAAAATCTTTACTCCCATGATTGATACAGTAATCTTATTTTATCTTATGTACTTCGAACGATTGTCGCTATGTATAATCTTTTCTTAAGTAATAAATGTTGGGCTCTTTTCAGGAGGCTTTTCGATTGGGCGTCCGATGCTTCGTCACGTCCACCTAATGGAACCCTCATGCAATTTATTACAAAAGGTGGTCAAACCGAACTAACTCCTGTTTCGAAATTCTAAGCGTTGTGAAGATATAAAACGCAGAAGAATATCAACGGGTTGTGTCAGTATTATAATCTTAACATGATTTCCTGTGTTAATGTGGATGTTTGTATTTTTATATTCTATTTTGTAAATGCTATTTTTGTTTTTAAAACGGTCACTCTCAACTGCATATAAGTTGTATTTCTGCCAAATTTTTGTAACAAATGTGTTTAAATTCGCAGTCACTGATAATTTCGCGAAAAAACAGTTACAGTTCTAGCCCAGAAATGACTGTCGTCTGCCGAACTCATTGTGTGGAATATTAAATATTTTGTCTGTAAATTTCGAGGCAAGCTGTAATGAAGCAGCGAGGAGACATCACTTTAAGTAGATATCATAACCGGCAGCTACATACATTACGAAATTGAGTGATTGAATTAGGACATTATGTATATGACAGCTTGCAATATTCCTAAATTTTTTTCTTCAAAGTTTCATATCCTTGTGAATAATAAGCGGGCATAGAGCCGTTACATTGTGTAAGTTTGGAAGTATAGCAAAAGAGAGTTTAATAATGATGAATTGAGTTATTAGTGTGTTGGGCAAAATGTTCGTCTATCGATGAGTTAGCTCATTTGGACATTATCCGTAGAGCTAACATTGAGCGGAGCTCGGCGAAGCCGAGCGAAGCGTTTTTATTTTCTGTCTGGAAGTAAAAAGATCGATGTCTGTTCGTTCGGTCCGACGCATCTCAAGAACCACTGAACCGATTTTAAAAAAACTTTTTTTTGTTTGAAAGCCTATCATGTCAGAGTGTGCACCTGATATTTGGGATTAAAAAATTTTTGAGTGGTTAATTAGTTAAGCTTATGCAGCTAAAATAGAGAATTTTGCAATATTTGTGTTATTTATTGAAATAGAATCGTTTCGATCAAACCATTATGGGGTTTTTGTCGAAGAATTCAAATATAATATTTTACCAATGATAAAGCCCTATGCCCTATGCAATGTAGTTACAAGAACATAAAATTGAGTACATTCGTAATGCCACAGCCCAAGCTCCGCTCACAAATGTAGTTCTACTACCGACTAGTAAATATATCCAAAATTTTGCACTGCAATTCTTCCTAATATCAATAATAAATTTGTTAACTATTCTTTCTCAGAGTTACGACCTTTTAAATGAGATTCACTATTTTTCAGTTTGTATTCCTGCCCATAAGTGTTATTAGTTTCAGTAGGTTTCTCGTTTACTACTAGATTTGACATCTGATTAGAGGGTTCACTTGGTCTTGTTGTCTAAATTTCTTATTTGGTTGTAGTGTAGTTGTTATTATAAATTAGTGACATGTTATTATTGCTCTCTATTTTAGTGTATTTCTCTGTAATAATAATAATATTATGTAAACAGCCTTTGTTGGTATAAATTAGCCTAAATCGGATTTTCTATTGTAAGCAACCGATAACACTGCTTAGCCTTGCCCAGATTTCCTTTACGACTAGTATCCCTGTATTTGGCACGAATTTTCTGAACCTTTTGTAAGGAAGTTTTGCCACATTGAAACACAAAAATTTTGATATAGCATTTTCTATCATTATATTTCATCAGTGCTTGATAACATTTCTGTTAAATTTGTCGACTTCTCGCAGTTGTTCGAGAATCTGTAGCAGGTTAGTAGCGACGTCGTTTACCGGTCGAAATCAAATTCCACAGCAAGTATGCGAGCAAGCACTATTTGATATATGAAACGATACACGTATAGCGCCAAAAATGAAGTCTTGTATAAATAAGAAATCACTCTATGTAATTCCCAAGATTCGGTTGATTTGAATATATAATTCTGTTTGCTACACCTTGTTTCATCTTGACTTGTTTCAAGTCGAAACAATTAGCTCTTGTTCTACCTACTTTTAATAAGTGCGTATTCACAGCCCGTTCGATCTGGTCTGATACAGCATCATGCACGATTTTATCGGACGAAGTAGTGTGGAAAAATACATAATATACATTATTGCGGCGGGTGTAGACTTTGGTCGAATCAAATGTAATATGAACACAAATAGGATCTAATCGAACGCATTGTGAATCCATTTTAAAATTCTTTTTGCAAAATTGTTACTACATGCACCTGATAGTAGTTGCCGCAGTATAATGATAAACGTAGCACTACATAATTTTCGAAAACTGCTGCAATAAATGCCCTCAAAAATCGTTAAGACATCCAACTGTTTTAAGCTAGATTTTAGCTAGCTATGTTTTTAGCGCTAGATTAAATATATTTTTTAAATTCACATTCTTTGCTTTTAGCTAATACTAACCGCATCAAAAAAACTTTAACGGGAATATTTTTTGCATTTAAGAAAAAGGCAATTTATTTGTGATTATACGAGACTGTCAAAATGACGTTAAACGATGTTGATATGCGCAGCCGACCGAGACTGGTTTGGGACTAGCTACATAATTATTATTGTCGGCAAACTTGGCATGTCGTGTGTTTTGCTGCGTACTGTTTGATATCCGAAATGCATACTCCATGACTAAATCTTAACGCTACACCACGAGCTTGACCACGTGACATATCTTGGGCGTAAACCGGAAAAGAATTTTGACACGTATTTATGTTCAACGCGTAATGTTAAAATGAACTTATTTTTAATAGTCTCTGAGGCATATCCGTTTAACGCCAGTATTCTCGACAATACGTTTGTATTGCATCGTGCCTGCGCTTACAAGATTGAGAAAACAGCCAATTTCTTGGGTACTTATTAGATTTCATACAATAACCGTTTATTGAACTATATGATTTATACACAATTTTATGTATTGTCGAGAAAACTAGCTCAGTTAATTTAAAAGAAATATTTGTTTGTGCAGTAAACATTTGTTTTTGATATTTTAGCGACTCAATGAGGCTTGACGCCTATGGTTATAATGGTGACATTGAAAACAAACTGGTCTCAAAATATTACACCATACTGGCATCTTATTTTGTGTATATATGACATATTTGTCCAAAGACCGGCAATAACGTATTTGTACACGGAGCGTTGACGGCTTGGGGATTTTCATGGTTCAGAAACAGCTTGATGGTAATGAAATGTAAAAATATACTGTATTGTACTTAACGTTAAAATCTCTAGCCACCTATCATTGTATTTCGTTGTATTTGTTTATTAGTTTCTCGGGTCTGGAAAACGGATTTGATTAAATCTGGTAAGCCGTAACAGATGTTTTCGTTCAAATACTTTTTTGGATGGTATTTAATATAAATTGTCCATTATCACAATGACTTGATGCAAACTGAATTACCAGTATAATGTGTTTTCCAATCTACAGTGCATATGTACCAGTTGTCACATTTTGTCTTTTGGGAATATTTATGGTTATTATGAACCAGAAATTCAATACTATTATGTTATTGGGTTCGTCACTAGCTATAAGTCCAGGCTCGAGCTATGTAATTTCCTGTATGTTCCTAACCAGGCATTTGGTGAGAACTGGTTTCCATGTTAAACTGTGTTCCAATATCCGGCATATTCCGTCGATACTTAAGTTTTCTTCTATATATTATTAATCCGCATATTATCGAATTGATATTTATGTATACGTTATTGGTGCTCATATTACATCGTGTGCTAAATTATAATTTGATGGGAGCATCGTGTTTTTGTCTAAGACATAAGCTTGTTATGTCTTATATGTCTAACAACCATATCTCATTCTTTTGGGAATGGATTTTATTTTTTGTTTGACAGAAAATAAAATAATTTTTTTTTCTGTATAAAATTTTTACTGACTTATTTTATTTAAAAATTACTAAAAACTGTAGAAAAGATATTTCTGAAAGTTATTACTATTCATTTTTGGTCCTTGGTAGGATTCTTTGAATTTTTTTGTTTTAATAATATTTAATGCGTTTAGTTATGTGAATCAATATTATTTTTAGTTCTTTGCCAATATCCCCTCCCCCAGCCCGCGTTTGCCCCAAAATGGTCAGATTCTGGAGATTTTGGTATTTTTGTGATCCGCGAGACCTCCCTTGATCATTTAAACCAAAAAATTTAATTTTTAAAATTTTTGATTTTTTCGGGTCACATGGCTCCCCCCTTGGGAACACAAAAAATTTTACCCACCATTCGACGCAGCTGGAGGGCTGAGTGTAATGGTGCTATTTTTAACGGGATCCGACAAAAGCGTCCTAAGTTATCGCCAAAATTGCTCAACTGCTGAGGCTCTCAGCATCCGATATTTTTGGCCATAATTTAGGAACCGGTTACCGGACTCCGTTAAAAATAGCATAGCACCATTACACTCAGCTCGTCCAGCCGCGTCGAACGGTGATAAAAATCCAATTTTGAATAAAAATTTTTTGGGTTCCCGAGGAGGGACCTGTGGCACACGAAAAAATCTAAATTATTAAAAATTAAAATTTTTGCTCGAAATGATCAGGGGAGGTCTCGAGGATCACAAAAATACCAAAATTTCCAGAATCAGACCATTTTTGGGTAAATGCTGGTGGGGGATAATGGAAAAGCGTACTTGAGCTTAATTGAACAGCCGTAAGTTTAGGATTAGAGAATTTGAATTTCTTACCTATGTAAGTTATGGAACATATAATATTCGAATTCGATATGCTCATATCATTCGTGATGCAAATAGCAGTAATGAAGTAATTAATTTCATTATATAAAACCACTGTAGTCACCGTTGAAAGCAACGGGTATTAATTCACTTTTGACCGATAAGCTTATCGCAACGGTTGTTAGATTTCTTCTTCATTCGGACGCACCAATGATTTTCTGTCGATTGTATTCCTACGGTTTTAGAACAAAGCAATGCTGGCGAGTTTTATGTTCTCTCTATTAACGATGTGTACTGCTGTCACGAAGGATTGACGTAAATAATTATTATTGAACTGTATGGTAGCGTTTAAGATTAACTCTCGGTGTTGATATGCCTTCAGGACTTTATTATTTTTTGGCGTCTGTGCAGATCAGACTACCTTATGACTCCGCTAACATGGCGTCATTTAAGAATAATATATACTTTTGAATCTAGTCTCTGCGCTTCACACGAAACTATATTAGGAACTGCGCTTGTTCCAGACTTAATGCCACTGTAAGCTTCAAGTTTACACCTTAATCATAAACCTTTATGTTGGCAATTTAACCATAATTTGTGTTTTGAAAAAAAACAAAAACTCAACGAGATCAACGAAGCATCTAGCGGCATCTCATAATAATCTTGAAGGCGTAGCGGGTTTTAATTATTATTGTATACTTCCAACATTGAAACATGAATAATTATTGGTTGTGTCATAGTTAAAATAGAAAAACTGATTTTATAACTATAGTCAGTAATCGTGGGAGTCTTCTTGCTTGAAGCAGCTGCCAATGTTTTGAAGATGAAGAGTACGTATGTGGTGCATAATTATATATACATATATGTATGTGTTTCTATTTTATATATTGCTGCACCCAGGTACGTGCTGAAATCAAAGAAACTATGCTATGAACATTGTTTGGAGATATAATTGTAGTCGAGGGAAGGTTTCATTGAATGGAGTATATGTGTCCATTTATCGAAACGAATATTACTTACGAAAAAACTTATGTGGAGCTGCAGGTGCCCGTAGTGGACTGTCATTTTCAAATTAGTGTTTTTGGTTCCCAAGTGGGAGGCAATTGTTTGAAATATTATAATATATAAATTTTCATTCCAACTGCAAAATTCCATGTTCTCTGTAACACATTTCAGATGTTTGTCAGTCTCGTTGAATGATTGTGCCTGAAAATATAAGAACTAATGTATATTTTTAGGCCTGGCCAAATCCGATGCTCGTGTATATAGTAGTGGTACTGCTTTCAGAAAGCATATCAAGGATATATTTCGGTCTGAGTTAAGAATTAGCCTCGGTCTGAGTTAAGAATTAGCCTGAGTAGCGAGTTTTATCTCAATTGCTACTCTACTTCTTGCCCAATTACAGCATTAATTTATACATAAAGTCAGGCGACTAGTGCTTATGTTTATCCGCATTTTATTTTACTATGTAATCAGCAGACAACGATTAAGATGATGCAATTTAAAAACCGTATTGTTCGCATTCCTAATGCGATTTCAAGCTTCAATGCCCACTGCTGTTCGATGTAGGTTAATTTGGCAGTGGGTTTGATGTTATGAATTAATGTTAGTCTGAATACGACGTAAGTGCTGATATCTATTAACCGGTTTAAGCGCTGCAACTTCCACAGCCGACATTCCAAACTGAAGATTTGACACAGTGTAATTATATCGATTTCTTATTTTAAATATGTGGCGATATCACGTAATACGATAAATTTTTTCAATATAGCACTGAAAATTTTATTATCTAGGATAATCTGTGTGTTACATACTCTGGGTGGCATTACGTATGGCTTATAATTTTTATATTTGTATCTCTAGAATTCCGACATGTTTATTGCTGTTTTTGCAGATGATTGATTTTTTCAGTTTCTAGCGCTCTAATGTGGCTCGTGGTCAATGTAACGTTTAGGGGCAGAAGAGAAATGACCGTTATGTCGTTCTCGATGTTCTTAAAGGTTAATCTAAGCTAACCTAATGTCTTTGCGTGACACATATAGTTTTTTACGATGTTGCTCTAGTGATCAAGTCGGACAAGCAGCATGTTTATCCTACTGCAGTTGACGCGTGGCAATTTGTTGTTTTACGTAACAACAGTTGGCTTTGTGTTATGCCTTACATTGTTGGGATCAAAGTGTTTCCATATCAGATATCTATACATTTGTAGTATTAATTGTATTAATTATACCGTTACACATTTGCGTATAATTTATTTAATTCAGATTTTCATGTGATACACACTGTGTTGTACAACAGTTGCACTCACTTATTTCTATGCAATTATTATTTTTATTATTACCGGAAGCGTGAGTATATCCTAAGGGCTATTCCAAAATTTTATTATGAGTGAATGTCTTTTACGCGGGGCTGCTGTCTATTATTTCGTCTACCAGTGGCTTGGGCCCCTATATTGACATGTCGAGTGGCAGATTTTACACCTCTTCCTTTGTTAGTTAAATAAACCTCTAGATCTTATTTGACACATTTGCCAGCACGTACATAATTGCAAAGCGACGCGCTAACCGATTTTGTCGTGCAGCGGACGTTGCTGTCTTCTCGCTTTGTGAGTTTTGAGTAACTGAGCAACAACTATTAGATAGCGTTGTGGATAGTTTACGATTGCTCATATTAAAACGATCAAGGTTCAGTCCGCCACTGCGACAAAGATTTGTTCAAGACTGAGCCCAATAAACATTAGTTTAAGAAGGAAAGGTTTAATAAAAATAGACTATCGCCCGATTAATCAAAATAATGGCTATCGCTGGAACACGGTACCTATACCTAGTCTGGAACACGGAACATCGCTAAACACTTTACCTCATGTATATAGTTGCTCTGGTGCAACTTAACACAAAATAGCGTAAGTGGGTGACAGTGTAGTGCCATTAATTCAATTTGTTGCGTAGCGTAACGCTTCGCAATATATTATTGCTCTCTTTCTGAGGAGCGGTGAGGATCGCAGCAACAGCGTCGTCATACCTCAGTGGTTAGCAAGCGGTACTTAATGCAAACGTTTCGGCTTCGATTCGGCATGATGATAACAGTTTGTATAACGATAGTCAAAATTGGAATTAATTTATGAAGCAAAGGGATAACCCCTTAGTTCATAAACAAACACATTTGTCAGCACGTACATTGCAAAGCGATGTGGTCTGACTGAGGTTGTGCACGTGCTTTGCTCGCTCGTTTAGTCAGGTTGCTAAATGAACCAAGCAACGGCTCTGAGATAACGTACAAGGCTCGCACCAAACCGACCCAGATTCTGTCCGCTCTGGCAAATGTTTGTTTAATACTGTACGAAATACATATTAGTTTAAGAAGGAAATGATTAAAACGTGGCCTGGATAGCAGACTGAACTATTGTCCTATGGTGAGCGCTGTAATCTATTTTATATTTATATGTAGAAATGTTTTTTTACCCGCCAGGCTTGTTATTGAGGAAACAATCATCGAGGCGATGGGACATATCTGAAACCATAAAGGTCTTTTGGACCAAATAGAAATTTTATTTTGCCAATAATTCGTTTGATATAAAATGTGTAACAGGTTTAACCTTTTATCTTTGCTATCGATAGCTTGTATCTAGATAAACTGAACATGGAACAAAACTGTCGTCGTATCTAAATTTTGTGCTATTTCCACAGAAAAATTATAGAAATTGAAGTTGAATTTTAGTGAATACATTTTGGGAGAATGCTTCAGGCATCGCTTCTGAGTAATATCTTAAATATCGTGTTAAATATTTGTTGGTATTGGTTGTCAATGTAGTAAAAAGTTTAGTTGCAAATTAGATGTAGAGCTATAGTCATCCGTAATGTTGCCCGTGACCGCTGTGTTCTGCATCACAAAACAGATTTGCTTTTCATTTACATAGTTGTGTTAATTTAAAATAAGTGCTGTAGTTTGCTGCTTTTACGGTATCTATAATATCTCTGTACATTGGTTTTGTGAAATAAGTATAAAATTTATCGTGAATTATAGCTAAACCTGAATAAAACATGGCCGATATGGATCTTAACGTCAAATCGGTGTTGCAGCATTTAAAAGTCCCATACCTAACAAATGGACAGATGTAGAAGGTTCACATCATACCGTGACGAAATCATGAACCATTTTATATCAATGGCAGGTGTCCATAATGGGGTTTACCACCTAAGTGGTTCCTCCCACCCTTCGGACATTTTTAGCTTCGTCTCTCTGCTGGTTCCGCACCCCCGTGCGTCTCTTCCCCGGCGACCTCTTAAGCCGACAGACCTATGATCAATTGATTAATGGTTAACCCGTTTTACAACAAATTTACAAAATATAAACGGTATATTAATATTACTACGCACAATATTTCTTGAAACCCTGCCAATTTTTAACTGTGTCTATATGCGACACTTTTATAGGAGCAGTGCTTCCGTTGTATATGTAATCGCGTTTTCGGGTTCAGAAACCAGTTCGTACATGTGTATATCTGGCCCTCGGGATCACGCTACATGTTTAATACTTATTGAGTCGACATGGGTTGCTTCATTGTACGATATGGGTGAAGCTCCTAGTTTTTCACGTTCGCATTTCGAGAATAGCGATGCATATACTTTAATTAAACCTAACGCGCTTTCTGGTGCCAGAAAGGCTATCCAAATTGTGGCCCATGTGAACTTGAGAGGTAGAACGTTATATATTAGAAAAAAGAACAGTTTAGGGCGGGTGCTTTGGCGTAGGCTTAGTACATGGCTCATATAGGGACCTTAGCTAAGACTAGGGCTTAGGGTATCGAGAACGTCATGGCATGCATTATACTTCGGCACCTGAAGTTGACATGGGTCTAAATTGTTATAAACAAAGAACGTCACATTACTCAATTTTGACTCCGTTCGTAGTATGTGTATTATTTACATTTACTTCATTTGTTTACACTAATAACCTTATATTTTCTCTGAGAAAATTGCGCAGCACTACCATGCATATTCACAGGAAGGTGCCTTACTGAAAAGGGCGAACCCCATACTCGACGCCAAGAGTCAACACCATTCTTGCAGTCACCCTGGCGGCGTAAAAATTTCGCGAAACTTGGTATAAATAGGCAAAAATTATGGGCCGTCTTGGAAAAAAACAGGGGGAATTATGGACTTTTAAAAATTTAAATGTCGATATCCTGCCTCGCTGTCCTAACTCCCGTCTGCCATAATGTAAAAATATTAATCGCTGGAGCAAAACCTCATGCGGGAAAGAGACTTTACCTGCAACAACGTTTCACGTGGAGAATAATTTCACCCATTATGGGGAGCAAAATCTCACACGACACCGGCTGATCCTCCACGGACACTGAAGGCGAACCCTTCCCCCGCGGCACCGGCTGCCCCCGGGACCTTGGATTTTCAGCAAGTATGCATAGAGCGGTCAGTTGCGCCTTTACACTGCAAATGTGTGAAGCGAAGCGAGTCCTAGTGGGTATAAAACTTTTCAATTTTTTCCAACGATGACCTCGTGTAATGGTAGCAATCAGGACCTACGATACCATTTACTACACAAATATGATAAGTACCTAATAAATGGGAAACAGTTCAAATAAAGCAGCCTAAACCAATTATGCACCTTAATCGCCTGTTCTCAAGTTAACAGAAAATCTACATAAAGAAGAACCAAGTCATGCCAAATATCAAATGACATCATATTAGATTCTCTATATTACTGTTTTTCAAAAAAACCAACCCAGCAAAAAACAATTCTGAAAAATTGTTCTTATACATCGATGTTCAACCTGGCTTTGTACCATGTCTCGTACAAATGGGATAAAAGTGATTCAAGCCATCGGTGACAGAAGCTGATCAGGAATTATTAACTGTTTACAATAACTGTTAAGTCAACTACTATTAGTGTAATTAAACTA